>JABUQX010016276.1:40000-45000 GCA_015478945.1 Trachelipus rathkii | reverse complement strand
TTCATGATTACATATGTACAAAATACATTTTCCGCTATTTAAATTTATAAGAAACCAAATTAAAAGAATTTTATTCTTAAGATAACTTTGAATTCAAACATACATCTGAATTAAAATTTTGTCCTTTGAATTCAAACATTTGTCTAAATTAATAGGTTGGACTTGCATTGATGTAAAGGTCTGAATTAACAGCTTAGACTTGCAATGAAGCATATAGGTCTGAATTAATAGTTTAGACTTGCAATGAGACATAGCTCTGAATTAACAGCTTCGACTTGCAATGAGGCATAGGTCTGAATTAACAGATTGTACTTACATTCAAATATAGGTCTCAACTATCATTTTCAATAGAGCAGCTATGCTTGCCTTCAAATTAGCTCTGAATTATCAGCTTAAGGACTAACTAAATGGTAGATTTTTATTAGCCTGATGTGTGCTAATAGTTTCAATTTGTGTTGGCTTTATAATACTAATCGCTATTTTTTGAACGCAAGATAGCTTTACTAAATTCGGTTATTGTGGAGCTACTCGTAATTTCTTCCCGTTAATCGGTTTTTATAAATATTTTCCTACCCATAGATGATGCCATAAAAGGCCTGCCATATATATATATATATATATATATATATATATATATATATATATATATATATATATATATATATATATATATATATATATATATATATATATATATATATATATATATATATATATATATATATATATATATATATATATTAGGGACAGTTAATCTATCTAAGTTAGGTCTATGTTTAGAACGTAGTTCCACAATTCCCTAAATTAGAATAATGTGGGATACTCTCAATTTCCTTTTTTTTTTTTTTTTTTTTTTTTTCAAATCAGAATTTGAGTCTATGGATGAACATGATTAGATCGGTCATAATTGCAAAGGTTAACACAAAATTTATTCAGTTTATTTTTTTTCTCGAAATAATTGAATTTGGAATGGTAGGGACATTTATAAGGTCAAAATTATTAAAATCTAATCATTTATCTAAGCCAGCGCATCCCAACATTTTTCCTTTCCCGTACCCCTTGATTCGGCTTATCATGTATTAGTACTCCCACTCCTCACCCATCCCTTCATGCAAAAATTTGTTTTTGTTAGATAGTAATGTTCTTAATGTAAGCTAAATAATTAAAAGACTCAAATTAATGACATTTATGGGCTTTTATTTCTGATTTTGCAATTTATTTCAATTTTTATAGTATTCTATGATCAAAACAAATGAAAATTATTAAAATAATTTAAAACCACATTAACTTAAAATGAAAGTTCATAATAATTATAATAATTCATCATGATGTACAAGTCTTCAAACATGGCTCTTAATAAATGATGAGGGGAGGACACATGCGTAATCCCACGATAGGATTTATGGTTGGTTTGTCCATTCCTTCATTTTTTCCGCAATTACCAATGTTATTTTCACGTACCCCGAACCAGTCTTCCGAGTATCCTCAAGGGTACGCGTACCCCAGGTTGGGAATCGCTGAATCTAAGCGGATTGATCGAATGTTAAAATCAGAGCTGTTGAACCGGTGCTGGAAGCCGGAGATTGTACCGGAGTTGGAAGCCGGAGATTGTAGCCGGAGCAGAGAGATTTTTTTAACGAAATCGGGGTCAGAGCACCAAATTTTTTTTCGGTAGTTGTTGAGAATAAAGCAATGTAAAAATATCGAATTTTTTTTAACGATAATCGATTTTTATATAAGATAACTATGCAACGATGCCAAATGAAAAAAAAAAATTTCGAAATTTATAATTTTTTTTTTTTAAGTTAAAATTTGGTTTAAGACCCATTAAATTTAGGTTATTATAAGTTTTGTTAAGTATACACAGTAAATCAGTTTACTTAACAAATCTAATAATAACCTTAACTGCAATGAGAGATGGTGATGCTCTCCTGGTTATATATATATATATATATATATATATATATATATATATATATATATATATATATATATATATATATATATATATATATATATATATATATATATATATATATATATATATATATATATATATATATATATATATATATATATATTTATATATATATATATAAATATACATCTTACTAAATATACTACTATCTATATTATATATATATATATATATATATATATATATATATATATATATATAACGATGTTTACGTCATCAAACATGGGGAGGAAAAATATATATAAAAAAAACGATTATCGGAAAAAAATCGATATTCCGTCACATTACGCTAATATCAACAATTACCTTTTATTCAACTAAGTCTGAAGCAATATAATATTAAAATGGGGCTTTAAAATAGTGGAACTTGAGCCGGAGCCGGGGATTTTAAATCATTTAGCCGGTGTTGAAACAGGCAAAATAATTTACCGACTTTGAAATCTTTCTTATAAGTATTTCTGTAATTATATTTCAGCAACAAAACTTTACAAATATTCTAGAATCACACACACACACACACACACACACACACACACACACACACACACGATATATTTTAACTTCGAATCCCAAATTTTAGGTAATTATGTAGTTCCGGTGACTGTCAATAATGTAATAGTTGTAATAAAACTAGAAATATTTAATTTATACAAATGGTATAAAAAAAAAACTTTAAAGGTTTATTAAGAGTTTTTCGTACTTTTTAAGTTTATAATTTCCATGAAAATGTAAAAAATAACTTCACGAAAATAAGTCTGCTAATTTCAGCATTTTGGTAGGGATTAAACTATCGATTTTTCTCCTATTTTTTTTTTTAGTTTTATTATAATTATTTATATATCGATTTTAATATTTTTCTTTCGATTATTTTTAATTTTTTTCGATTATCAATGAATCAATTGAATATACCAAATGTTGGTAATTAAAAAAATGGTAAAACTTTTCTGTATGACCTTCGATTTCGATATATTGATAATATATCGATACCGATATCTATCGCTATCTATATATATATATATATATATATATATATATATATATATATATATATATATATATATATATATATATATATTATATATATATATATATATATATATATATATATATATATATATATATATATATATATATATATATATATATATATATATCTTAATTTTACCTTTCGGCAGCAGAAAAATAAAAACTAAGTCCACTCGATATTTTATGGGAATTAACGATACATTGATATTGTAATATTAAATCGATTAGTTGTAAATCGATTATTTGTATTAGATATGATAAAATACAAAACCAGTGTTGCCAATTTGGTGCATTTTGCAATAGATCTAGTGCGTTTATTGCTACTTTAGTGCAAAATTTTACTGCTTTTATTGCTTATTTATTATTTATTGCTACTTTAGTGCAAAATTTTACTGCTTTTATTGCTTATTTATTATTTATTGCTTTTTTCATCAAATATTGGCATTTATACTTTTGAGTTGGCAACACTGTTAACAAAACATCGGATCAGTATTGGTTCAAACTTTGTATTCGTCGGTTATGTTAAGTGGAGTTGTCAGCGTAAGTTTAGAAATGAATGTTAGTGATTTGTTTCATATATGCCAAAACGATTGGAGTTTGCTAGTTTTTTTAGCATTGTTTTATTTTGTACAACATGTAACAGTAGCAAAGGTATCAATGTACGTTGATTTTAGTCCAAAAAGAGTTGTAGACTGTTTTAACTTTCGTGATATATATATATATATATATATATATATATATATATATATATATATATATATATATATATATATATATATATATATATATATATATATATATATAATCTTTCGGCAGCTACTAAACAGTCTTCCAGTAAAAGTTAGAGCTAGTTTTACGGCACAGTGGATCAGTAAAGTTTAAGGCTACTTTTACGGGACAGTGAGTCAACGAGCCCCCTAAAATGGAGTATTTACCTTTTTTAGGGGAGGAACCCCCGCGACACCCAAAGACCAAAGAGCGGGGGTTCCGGAGACCATCCCCGGAGGGGGGGATTAGTCCCCCCGTAGTCCACCTAGAGGCCGAGAGACCCCGACTCCTGACATCGGGGCGGACTACCCGTGGGTATTCGTTAGTGATATACCCAAAAAAACAATAAATCCCAAAAATTAGTACTTTTGGGACATTTATTCGCAACAATCTATTCGTACTCTATAAATCTCAAAACCATTTGGGACATTTGATTTACTATATATATATATATATATATATATATATATATATATATATATATATATATATATATATATATATATATATATATATATATATATATATATTTTTTATATATATATATATATATATATATATATATATATATATATATATACTATGTATCGATATTACCAAATATCGATTTTATGTATCGATATAACAAAGTATCGATTTTCGATTTAATCGAACCCAACAAATATCGAAAATAAACTAAAAAATTAGTGCTGCCGAAAAGTAAAATTTTACCTATATATATATATATATATATATATATATATATATATATATATATATATATATATATATATATATATATATATATATATATATATATGAAATCTGTGTGTACCTAAAAAACTTTATCCTAACCTAGACTTAAAAGCCGTACAGTACGACCTATCTAGACGGATCGTCGTTGCCGTAGACCTAAACCTAACCTAGATTGATTGTCGTTGCCGTAAACCTAGATCTAGTGTACCTAACCAAACTTTATATACCACTTAAAAGAAGCGTAAGTACGACCTATCTAGATGGATCATCGTTGACGTAGAACCGTGACCTAACCTATATGGTTGTCATTGCCTTAAACGTAGACATAAGCTAGATAATTAAAAGCGCATCACTGTAGGATATTCTAATATTGGAAAAAAAATAATATTTTGCAGAAACAGTATACTTGGAGCCACAATGTTTACTATTAACATAAAAATAAAACTTTCCTCCTATTTTCGTAATTTCCATTCTTTCTTACACTTTTCACAAA
>JABUQX010016276.1:5000-20000 GCA_015478945.1 Trachelipus rathkii | reverse complement strand
ATAATATAAATTTTTAATTAAGCTAATAGTACAATTAAAATAAATAAACTAAAAACAAAAATTATTTTATCAAATATTATATATATTATAATTAACACCTTAAATATTTATAGATATTAAAATCTCTATATGGTCTTAACCAAAACCACTCCCAAAATCCTTCCATTCCTTGACAGTATAATAGCAACTCAAGAGTTGCCAAATAAAGTTTTGTTTTATTTGCTCTGAAGAAAATATATATATTTTATATATCTATTTATTTCCTATTTTTAAGGTAGGGGTTCGAGACGTCCCCTACAGGTATAGGTATATATATATATATACCCGAGAAAACCCCGACTCTTGAGTCCATACTTTGTTATAACCCGTAGGGGTATATTACTCATTTTAGTAGTAATAAAATAAAGAAAAAAAATTAAAAATACATTGGCTAACTATTGCGAGCTTACCTTTCGGAGTACAATATCGAATGAGCTTCTATTCGATATTCTTACTATAAAAAACTTAGTAATTTATTTCTATATAAATTTTAATATAATTTAATATAAAATTTTTAAAAGCGTTATTTTATTTAATTTTTATATATTATTTTTTTTATATGTTTATTTCACGGGGTAAAAAATGTATCTCCTGATCTATAATATGAAATATTTAATTTATATATATATATATATATATATATATATATTTTCACATGTTGATAGCTTAGTTATAGTTATTTTAATGTATAACATTGATATGTGTCTTCGGGATGCTTGAGATACATACTATAATTTTAATATATTATATATCTATATATATATATATATATATATATATATTAATTACTATATTTAATATTAATATATTAATATATATATATTATATTAATATATATATATATATATATAATTATATATTATTATATATATTATTAATAGTATATATACTATATATATATATTAAATATATATATATATATAATATATATTAATTATAATATCTATAATATATATATACTATATATATATATATATATATATATTAATATATATTAATTATAATATATATATCATATATATAATATATATATATTATATATATAATTATATATATATATATATAATATATATATAATATAAATATATTATATATAAATAATATATTAATTTACGTATGGTAAACTGTGAGGGACTGCCGAACTTCAGAAATTATATTCCCCTATTATTCCACCACTCATGTCTCATCCTGATCTTCTTGCTATATACATCGTATGCATATACCATATAAACCTATAAGAAGTTCAATATATAACATAATTATTAGTGTTACACTTATATATATCACTAATGCTATTTCTATGACTACTATTGCAGAAATCGATACAAGGATATACTGAATATGTATATTGATTATGAGAGAGAAAAGTAATAAGTAACTGTAAAGTGGTTTATTGTTTTTTTTTTTTAGATTTAGTAATAGTGAGATAATATTTATATGTAACTAGATCATTAGATTTATAACTAGATTAAATTATAAAATCAGAAAAAAAAAAGTTTTAGTTTTTTTGATTTAGTTAAGAAATACCAAAGTACACATAACCCAAAGGGCAAATAGTTTTATAGATTCAAAATAAGTAATGGCAGAAAATATAAAGACGTTTCACACATTGGAAACAATATTAGTCTTTTAATTAAAACTAAGGAAGAGATAGGAAGAATGCAAGTAAGTAAGTTTTTTGTCTTTTGGGGAGATTAAGCACTTCAATTTTAATATTATGAGGAGAAAGTGAGAAATGAAGGAGAAGAGAGAGCCAAAAAAAAAGAGGAATTTTGTTAGATTAAACACTCGAATTTAACTTAAGAGCAGGATGTGAGGTACAGATGAAAAGAGGCAGAGTTACACAAAGACAGACCACTAATGTTACCGACATTATTGAGGAAAGATAACCTTACATCAGAATATTCTCAGACTACCACTTTGCCAGTCATATCAATAGTGCCCTCCAATTAAGAGAAGGTACTATATATACACCTACTCTCAAGATGTAGGTGGGGACGAGGGGGGTATGGTTTATGGTAGAGAGGAATAAAGTATGGAAAAGTCATATTTGGATTTTACTAGAAGAATCCTGGTTTGTATTGTTAGTTCATTAATAATAAATTGATAAAGAAAAAGATGTGTGTATATATATATATAATTGATAGGTATGTGGCGTACGTGATGTAAGGGGAGAATGCACCTCAATATAGCCTGTAAGCACTCTCCTCCTAGTGAAGATTACAAATACTAGTATAATCAATAATAACATACAACATATATACTATACATATTATTCATAGTGCCGTATCCCCCAAATCATGGCAGACGCGATTGTGAGACTCAGCTGCAGATCACATAATATTGCTAGTGGAATATATATATAATATAATATATACTATTATAATATTATATATATTATTTATATATATTATATATATTTAATTATATATATATATAATTATATATATAATATATAATATAATATATATATTAATATATTAATATATATATATATTAAATATATATATTATATATATATATTATAATATATATATTATACTATTATATATATATAATATATATTTAATTAATATATATATATATAGATATTATATATATATATTATAATTATATAATATTAATATATATATTATATATATATATATAATTATATATATTATGATATATAATATATATATTAATATATATATAATATATATATATTTCAATATATATATATATATATATTAATAAATATATAAATATTATAATATATATATATTAATACTATATATACTATATTAATATATATATTAATATTAATATATATATATATGTTCTGACATGTTCATTATGGCAACAGGGCATGACAACTATAGCCGAGCCTTATCACTTTTTTGCTTGACAGAACTCCTGGACGCAAGCATTTTATATCTCTTAATGAGCACCTAGAAACACGATCTTTCATAGATAAGCTCTCTGGATAGATGTGTTTCGATATATGACTTCAAAATAGTATTAAGTAAATGATGTTAATTTTCCACTGAAAAGGGTGAAACAGACAATGAGTGTATATAACTACGACGGACATGGCATCTGAGTAAATACTATAATTGCGAGTACTGAGAGACTAAGAATTGTATTTCCCTTAGTAGTATAGCACCTATAAGGATTAAATAGTAGTTCGGGGTTCAGAAAGTTCATAGAGAAAATATGCTTGTTTTTCCAACTGACTCAGGTACGATTTCACAAAACTGACTAGTAGCTATGAGAAAGCTCACTCTACATATTATATAATATGGGAGATGGTCTAATATATTATAAAATTAATAATATATTATATATATATATATTAATAGTAAATAGATAACTATTTATATAGTTCTTATAAAATCATTGGACTCTACAATTTGATCCAAAGATTTATGGATTAAGAGCTGCCCCCTTCCAAGTTGTTCTGGTTAAGGTCTTATATAATGCTATAATATGTATATTTTTTTATTAATTATTGTGCAATAGTATATGAGATAAGTCATTTATTTTTTATGTGTATATGAAATACCTTTATATAGGTTCTAATGTGAAAATCTATATAGTATCATTGATTCGGTCACATTGAAATTTAGAGAAATTTTCCATTTTATTGATTAGGATTTATTGAGTTTGAAGACTTCAAATTGTTAGATTTCTAAGGTATGAGTATATGAAGACTGTTTTTCTAGATAGAGTTTATGGGATTAAACGTCAGATAAATCACATATCTTGTATCAGCTATTGAATCTATGTTAATATATCTTAATAACTTTGATAGATATTTTGACTCTTGATTGAGTTAGTTAATCAATAATTATTATTAGGGATATATACACCAATTATATAAAGTGAATCCGAGATCCACTCACTAAAAGGATTGTTCCAAAGTTATTCGAAGAGATCCCTTAATCATATATATAACCTAAGTACATTTGTATATATCTATACAGTATGACTTAGTCAATAGGTTTGCCAACTCATTAGGATAAGTATAAGTTTGGCTTTTTTTTTACATAGTAGTATAGGAGTATATATAGAGAGGAGGGTAGGAGTAGAGGTTTAGGGGAATGGTTGAGCACTACTCGTTACATAATGATTATGAGCTAAACGAGATTATTTTTTAAGGTTGATAGAGACCGTTTTTATACATATTTGGATCTCTATAACGGTAAGGAAATTCTCAAGTCATAGTTGATACTAGTAAAGAAATTTATTATTGTGAATATATTCACTCCTAAATAAATCACTAGATTTTAGGATAAAACAATAAGTGTCATAGTTACATATGTTTCTAAGGTAGGTAAGTAAAGATCACTATATAGAATACTGAGCTCAGGAAGAGTTATTTTTATATTTATATGATGTAGTCAGAGGTAGACAGTTCACAACAGAATATATAGTCAAGAAGTGCCGTGTGACTCTAGGAAAGGAAGATATGGGTAATAGGTAATAGAAATCAAGAAAGAGGAAGGATTTAAGAAGTCTCTACACTGTAAGTACGAAGCATATGTAGTCGGTATATAAGTACTGGAGCCGGTTCTGATGAAGGAATCGCTACGGTGCTAAGCTAGTAAACTTAATAATAATATTTAATTAATATATTATTATATATTAATTATTATATATATATATAAATATATATAATATATATATAAATAATATATGCAAAATCCATATATGTATATTATATATATATATATATATATTAAATATATTATTAATATATAATATATATAATATATATATAATATAATATATATATAATATATATATATATATATATATATATATAATATAATATATATATATATATTATTATATATAGCAAATATAGTATATGGAAGTTCTAGTGCCAGAGATGGAATGACCGACTTCCTGGAGCGAGAGTTTAAGATATGGAATGTTGGAAGTATATATGATTGATAGTAGTTAGTGTAGGTAGATGAGAGTCTGATAATGTTATTACTAATAAATATCAGAATACGGGGACGTACGAATCGTTACGGAAATTTGGTTTTATAACCTATTTAAATAAAGGAATATAATTTCATCTTAGTATAAATTTTTGTTTATATATATATAGTTTTTGTATTTCTTTTTAATTTCAAAAAACATTTGTAGTATTAACATATGATATATTAATTTTGGTTTTATTTTGCAAATATATATATTTATATAGATATTTGTTAAAAAACATACATAAAACCATAAATATTATAATATTTATTATTGTATAAATTTCTAGTAAAAATAAATTTATATATATATGTTCACAAAAAAATTTGAATTATCTAATGGTAACCCTTATTATACAGTCATTTTATAAAGAGAAAAAAAAATTTGAAAAAATATTACCATATTTCTACTACGTATTAATACGACTGTATTAATAGTGAGTAATGAGTGAGTATCTACATAATTATATATTATATGTCTATACTGAGGTCATGAGTCCCAATTTCATTATACTACCGCTCATCAAATAAAAATGGATCAATATAATATTTATAATTTCAGTGCAATTATTTGATGGATGAATACTAAAAGCAAATCCTTATATATATATCTTATGGTATAAACTTTTTATTTTACAATTATATTTTGTTTAATATAAAGATAAGAAGAAAGAAAACTCGAGACATATTACCTCATAACTTATATATATACTAAGACTTAAAAAGGGTTAAGAGTAATTACGGTTTAATATATATATTCTGTAATTTTTATATACTATCATAATATCTTAATGATTTAAGTATTTCCTGGTCTTGCATATCAATTAATAATTTATTAAAAAGATCTTTAAAGAACAGAAAAATTATATTTTTTATTTACAAACCAATATATGAATAGTAAGATTAAACTGTTTTAAATAAGGATTAAGAAAAGTCTTTGGAAAATTTTTATGCTCAAACAAGAGTCATGTAAATATTAAATTCAGTATATATGACTTTTTCTACTTAAAGAAAAAAGATAACTAGAGAAAAATTTTTATTAGACATAAACCTAGTATTATAAAAAAATAAATTTATAATATAATATCCATTTATAAGCAATAAAAAATATATATATTCAATGAAAGCAGTTAAAGATTTTTTCTCACTATTTATTATGAACCTCACGGTTTATCTATTAAAATATCTTAATTTATATAAATTTATTTAGTCAAATAATAGAGTTACATATTAATATAATATTTTTATAATTAATATATAATATAATCTTGCTATATATATATATATATATTTATATATATATATATTATATATAATAATTATATAATATATTATATATTAATCTATAATATATATATATATAATATAATATATATTATATATTATATATGATATTAATATTAGTAAATATATATATATATATATAGTATATAATATATATATATATATATATATATATATATATAATTTATATATATATATATAATTTATATAGTATTTATATATATTAATATATTTATATTATAATATATATATATATAATATAGTTAATATATATTATATATATATATATAATATATATATAATTATTAATAATATAATTATATAATATATATATATATATATATATATATATATTATATATATATTATATATTATTAAATAGAAGGTGAGTTAGGTAATATTGTGTGACTACTTTAATATTAAAACTATCAAATTAAATAAATCTTTACCTGTATTTCTCATCAGTGTATTTAGATGATGAAAATTTATTTAAATTTAAATGTAATTTATCTACAATTCCAATACAAAATCATTTTTATTATTAATTATTTCAAATTCTTTTTAAACGTCAATAACAAATTCTTAGAACCTAACCTTTAGCAATTGATTGCCTTGAACGATAAAGATCAAAAGGTGATTATCAGCATTATTCATATAGCTTATGAATTTAAATGTATGATTTCACTAACTAAAATTTTAACATGTATTTCTCATTTCAAGACACATAATTATGCCATTTACTCTTGTAATTTTCCTTTGTTAGTGATGAGTAAAATATTCTAAGTAAACCATTCCAATAAATTTAGATTGAGTAACACTTATAAATTAATAACCTTATCACTATCAGAGGTTGGGAGTAGGATTGGTTACATATAACTTCATTCTGACCTATACACAAATGTAAAAGCATTGAAATAATTTACCCTATTGTTATATATTCTATTCCTTTAAAATACATTTATTCATAATATATTGAATTTCACGATCTAGCTATCTACTTCCGAATTTATTATTTTTTGCCTTAATAAGTATTCTGAATGTTGTTTGAGTTCACATATTATCATAAAATGCCTACTTATTGTTAAAATAATTACAAAGATAGTTATGTAGCTAAGATCATCTATTTATAAAATTGTATAACCGAAAATGAGGAGTAATTATTTCATTTATTTCAGTAAGCTAAAGTAACAACGAATTTAAATACATATTCTATGATGATATAATAATATAAATATCAAAAAAGAATCTTTGCATAAGATTCCTCATAATCGTTTTTCATAGAGGTCTTAGCATTGATTGGAATATAGTGTTTATAAAATTTTTATAAATAGGAACAATACTATTTCAAATTTACCTTATTTATTTTTAATCACATAATATATACTAACCTAAGTTACTATAATTTAAACAATCACGTAGTTACTTGGAAGTATTAATAAGTATTAAACTATACAGATACATATTACATATTATATAACTATAATGATATATTCTAAATATAATTATACTTAAAATATTTTAGATATAATATGAGTCGTGCCACATTGATAATTGATACTTATTATCCTATTAAATATAATTATGCGCACTGCAGTTAAATTATTAAATTAAATTCTATCTTATGACGGATATGAGAATGTAAGTATTACATATCAAAACGATTAATTAACACGCTATATATATATATATATATATAATGAGTTATAGTTTTATATTGTCCATTAGAGAAATCAATATGAATCAAATACGAAGTAAGGAAACATTATCATTGTGCAATATATTTCCAACTAAATACTTAGAGATACCCGTAATCATAGCAGAAATATATGAGAACGTCAAAAATATATTAGTAATATCAGTAATAGGAAACAAAGGTCCCTTTTTATCATTCTCAAAAGGATACGGTTGCGCCAATTTTTCTTACGAAACTTTCTCTTGTTAAATTGTCTATTTGGCCTCACCAAAAACAAGCTCGATTCGGTTTTAGTCACTTCTTAGTTATTTCGATTTTGTTCACCACACTGAGAGTTATAAAGAGTCTAAGATATATAAAGCTCACTATTAAGTTCGCATAGTAAATTTCGAGGAGACACATAAGAGAGAATTGTTACCTATTCAAAATATGTTTTTGTACTCAGTTGGATGTATAAGTTTAGAAAAATATATTATATAAATATACTAGCACATATTTTCTTTATATGCACTATGAGATAAAGAGACAATTTCTATAATCACAGTGATGAAGACTATCATACCTTGTGTTCACGTCTGAGTAATGTCCAAGAGCGTTATTAGGTCTAATCCTACACGATCTTAGACTGCCAAGTGATTTCGCTGAGAGCATCTTAGAAATAACTATTTGTCGTTAGTTGCAAATACGCCAAAATTATAGTCTTTATAATATATACGTATTTATTCATTTTTAGTCAGAGCAAAATAATAGCACTCTCTCACAAAACCTTGCTTTATTATTTCATCAGTTATCAATAGACAAAATATTAATATATATACGAATACTAGATAAGCTATTTCCTCACTTTTCTGCGTAAAGAAATTGGCAAAATGATATTTGCAATATTTATTTTTAACATAATTAAATTAATTAATAATCGGTATTGTATTGATCATGATCGCAAAAGAGACTTCTCATCTTTCCGATAGCTTCATCGCATTCAAATGCACTAACAACGGCTTTCTAAATGTGCTAAACTCCTTCAATGACTTCACCTCGACTCCATAAAGATAATTTGTTCTCAAATCGTAGTTCAAATAAAGGATCAGTTTATCACATATATATATATATAATATATTATTGATATAAATTTATTAATATAAATTTACTATATATAAATTTATAATATATATATTAATAATATAAATGATATTAATATAATAATTATATATATATATTATATACTTAATTATATATATTATAATATATAATATTATATATATAATTTAATATTTATATCAATATATATATATATATATCTATATAGAATATAATATAATATATAAAAATTTATTAAAACAGTAGAGACTTTTTATATTCACATTACAAACTACATTAATCACTATATATAACTTTTGAAAAATTTTTAAATTGTTTAAAATTTGGAAAACTGAGTATGATAATTGATTCAGTTATTTTTGAGAAGAACGCTATGGAGCTTATCATAGCGTCATCCGAGGTAGAGCTATGTTAAAGTATGCCAAATGTCGATTTTTTTATCTATAAACTAAAAGATACCTATCACTACTAAGTAGTATATAAAATACCACAAATGTTAGGACATGAAGTCAGGGATTTTTCTACGTGTACTGAGTCTCAATTCAGTTCCGCTGAGAACCCCTTCTATATCCTTAAGGAAGTTAAATATTAAATGAAAATGATTAAGATCTTTCGCAGCAAGCCATTATATATATACTAAAAGCACGTGATTTATTTTTCTAAGATCTATATAAATCTTATTTCTCTTATGTTCCTATACAAAGACCATCGAGATTTCCATGTAAGAGTCTTTGACTGAAATGAAAAAAGATATTTATTTTAACTCTCACACGATGATAACTAGTAATTAGTTCATTTAATTACAGATATACAGATGCAAGATGTAAAATTACACAGCAGAGATGAACATTGTGTATCCCCAGATTCTGGATTACATAGTATTAAATATACTTTATGATTCCTACTAATGTCCATTCACTACTACTTTTAATTATAATTTTATTTATTTATATTTATATGTAATTAATTATTGTAATCAATTAGAGAAACAGATGTTCACGTATAATTGCTTGCTTTCACCACCTATATACACCTAACACAAGACCACAAAAAAAACACGCTCTCATACAAATACATATTACACAAAAACTATATACACTTAATAATATATCTAGTAATATCAAAGTTAAAAGGCAAATATACAATAATAATTTAAAAAAAATTAATATAGTAATTTATAAAATTATGCTTTATCGAGACTTCAGTGTGAGACTTAATTTTGCAGCGTTCGTGAGTGCACTCGATTATAACTTACTATTCGTACGCATTCTCAGCTAATAATGTCGCGTTATAACTCATATGTGTCGATGACTCGCGTGTTTGTCCGTAGTTCGTAGACTGAGCTCGTATGTTTGTGAATAGACGTATAGTGAGCGAGATGATGAAGATAGAGTAAGCGAGATAGTAGAGAGTGATTTACGTAGTAGAAGTAGTTAGATTTAAGCACTGGGGTTGAGTGTTGTAAAAATGCACACGGTGTAACAGCAAGAGAGAGATTGAGCCGCTCTATGATAAACAGAGTCCATCCTGAAGCGAGAACTTTTTTAAAAAGGATATATGTTAGGTTATTTATTATCTCTATATTACGATATTTTGAATCATATGTTAATAACTTTTGTTATAATTCACCCTCACGAGCTCGGCATGAGCTCGCGTCGGTTCATACGTATTAAGTGTTCGATATGACTAGATTTTTAAAGTTCTCATCTCGTTTTTTAACAGTTAAGTAATTATTTATTTATGGCCTTCCATTTAAGCTTTACTTTTTGTTTTGATTTTACGAGGGAGGGATAGTGAGAAAGACAGAAGAAGTAGTTTTCTTGAGGCAAATCCAATACAAATAATTTATTTTATAGATAGAAATAGATTAATTTATTTTATAAAGAAATAGATAGAAGTAAGGATATTCAAGATTTTTCTTTTATTTAGGGGAGGCACTGAGACAGCTAACGTATGGTAGGAGGAATTATGCTAAAATGTGCTATTTGAAGATAAGGTTTACATAAACCGATTGAAATAGATACAGAGATAAGATGTGTTACTCGCTCGCTCTGTTCTCCTCTTAATATATAATATATTTCATACATAATTCTACCATAATTATTTTAGGGGTAATTAGAAAAAATATAGGCTGAGACATTTAAGATAATATAGACAGGGCAATATAAATATTTTAGTTTTAAAAATCCAACAGTCAATGAACTTGTAAAGACACACCAATTTACTTATTACATTAATTTAAATATATTTAATAATTTTTTTTACTATATTTAACCACTATAAACAAAAATCATTATAAGGTTTTTCACTATGTTTATTTTTCTAGACTACTATAAGATATCTTATCTTCAAAAATCGATATATATCTCTAAACACTTTATACCAGGGTATAAAAAAAACGGATAAAACCTTTGTTATCTTATCTCTTTTTTCATGAGATTTCTAAGTCAATTAAGTAGGAGTACTACATTATAGTATCACCTTCATTATTTTGGTGATGCTGGATGAGTATAAATAAATCAAGATAGGAGTTCAATCTTCCTCCAAAGAAATAGATGGACCTCTCAAAGAAGTAAATAACTAATCCCAAATCTGAACCTAAGGAGAAGATGAGATTTGCAAAAATAATTATCTGTTCTCCCAGATGTTATACAAATAAACCTAAAAGATTGAAGTTTTGATTCAAGATTTTAATATTCCAAAAAGACCATAAAATTTTTATCCATTACCTCTGAAACTCAGAGGTTCGTTTCTCTGGGATAGTAGAATTTTAAGGACTTGAACACTTGGAGGTTGTTAACTTATCCTTGAAGATCCGGTGATATAATTCTAAACTAACTGAGAGAGAGAGGAAGAGTTGGGAAGGATTCTTCTCCTATGTCTCTTCTAAGTGGTCCTATTGAATAGTAATAAGTGTAAAAAAATCATGTTATACTTACAATTTTCCATCTTCATTGTTATTATCTACATTTCTGCATTAAAAATCTATATAGCATACCGTACTGTTCAAAAAGATATTAATTGAGAAATCGCTGAATTATCAATCCCAAAACAATCTGGACTTATGAGTTTTATTAACTACACTAGTAGTTAAACTAATTTAGCCTGTTATAACTGAAGAACTGTAAAAAGGGAAGAGGAGAGAAATGGATATTAAAATATATATATATATATATATATATATATATATATATGATATATATATATAGTAATAGTTATATATATATATATATATATATATATAATATATATATATATATATAATATGATTATTAAATAAAATAACGGTCGAATCATATATATGATATATATATTAAATATATATAGTATTTATATTATAGTAGATATATATATATATAAGATATATATATATATAATATATTATATATATGTATTATATATATATAGTATATTGTATAATATCGGTATGTTATATGTTAATATATACTATATACTATATATATAATATTATATATATATATATATATATATATATATAATATATATATATATATATATATATAATTAATATATATAATATATATAATATATATATACCTTATAAATAACTTGGGCGCGACCCTAGCTAATTCATACCTAAATCATTTTGAAAAAGGTCTGTGGGGTTACCGAAAAATGTGTCCCCCCATTTACAACCAGTGCACTAAACAAAATGTGTGTGGTATGATACCGGTTTTAACTTTTTTTAAACAAAGATAAAAGTTTTTACCCTTTTTTTGTTGAGTCTATTATTCCAATTAAATAATGTTTAAACACTTATACAAGAGAAGAGGAGGTCGATGGAAAACCTTGCCATTTTTGGATCTAATAATTAAAAATCAAATCGCTGTCTTTACCTGGTGTGTATACCGAAAGATTTTTTTAGGCCTAGGATTAATTTTTTAGCCGCATTACCTCCTCATGGTATAATAAATGCAATAGCATTAATAAATCTTTATAATACTGGGATGATCACCTTAGTTCCGACGGTTCCAGGACTATAGAACTAAGCAGTATAACAACACAGGTAGTGCAATTTGTTTAAAAAAGTATTCTATATTCCTAATAAGTGGCTTTATAAGTTAGTATTAAATGATTTTCTCAATTCGTGTTACACATCTAGTCCCGTGACTTACACAGTACCTAGATGTGAGTTATATATTAAACTACCTATTTATGAACATATTTTCACAAAACAAAGAAAAGAGCTAACTTCCCCTCTACGAGACTTTTTCCCACAGTTGAATATTAATTTAGTTTTCTCTGCTTCATGGAAAATTTCCTCATTTTGCAACCATAAAGACCGTACCCTTGTGTCTCTTCGTCCTCAATAATTTATAAATTTTCTTGTGACAGGCTGTGATGCTATCTATATTGTAGCACTTGCGCGAATTTTATTGTTGAGGATCGAAGATACACAGGGGTATCTCAAACACGCTAACCCAAAACTTGTGTTAGTGAATTCAAAGAGCCCCCATTCATTACCATCAGGGATTGCAATTCCCACACATTTAGACCCACACCTTTAATTATAATTAAAACTTCAGCATATTGACCCAAAGTAATTCAGCGAAACCAACTTGAATATCTTTTGTGAAACTATTTATGTCGATCTATAACACTATAATCCTCCTTATAAGTAGGTGATTCTGGTTCGTTTTAAACTGGCAATTGTTTTTTGAGCTTCACGTGATATTATGAAGTAGTATGTTGTTCTAGTTTATTCTGAATGTTATGTAACGAATAACAGTTACAATCTTAGTAAGTTGTTGCTTATGTACCTGTGGGTCCTGTCATTTGTTTTAGTTACCCTTAAATACTAATAATTAAGTTAAAAATTTAATTTATTGTTTCTATTTCTTAGACGCCACATTGAGTTTTGGAGGTGACGCCTTACATTTTAAATTTAGGTCAGTTTTTTGAAAATGGTCACGAGATTAATTTTAATTTGATTGTTTCAATATATCCTAAATTTGTAATTTTAAGATTCATAATATTTATTGTTTAAGACTTTTTGATTTTGATATTTACTAATGTTAAATATTATTATATTTATAGTTCTTTCACCTGATGATGGAAATAAGTTAGAGATTTTCACGCAAACGTTGTGTTATTTTGATTAAAGATTTTCATGTGGAGGGCTCTGGTATTGTTTTCCTGATTAAGTAAATCTTACTTATATATATATATATATATATTATTAATTATTATATATATATATATATATAATATTATTACTATTTAAATTATATATATATATATATATATATATATATATATATATATATATATATATATATATTATATTATATATATATTATATATATATATATATATTATATATATATATATATATATATATACTTATAACTATATAGTATATTATATATATAGATATATTTATATATATATATATTTATATATATTACTTAATATATATTATATATATAGTATATATATATATCTATATATATATTATATATATAATATATATATATATATATATATATATATATATTATATATATATAATATATATATATATATATATATATATATATATATATATGTATAATATTAGGATAAATATTCAATCATCTAAATGTTTCAAATATCTAATGTAACCTTTGTTAAATATTGTTGCTATTATTTTTATTGTCATTCTGTCTACTTGTACAGTCACTTAACAATAGTTATTACTTTGCCTAATTATTATTGCAATTGTTGTACAGGTATTGTGGGAAAATAACAATGTCAATAACAGGTGCAGGTTGGGGCAACTTTAGTGCCAAATTCTGGATGGCCCCAATTTACCCCCTTGAAATGAAAATGTCCAACATCAAGTATATATACGAAATATTTTAAAACACATACACAATAGAAATAATAATAATTAAATAATAATAATGAGTTAAAT
>JABUQX010016275.1:0-39638 GCA_015478945.1 Trachelipus rathkii | reverse complement strand
TAGAGCAATTTCTATCTCATTCCATAGTGCTGTACACACTATTAAAGTTAAGAAGATGCTAATATTATATTGTATATTATTAATAGTATACTATACTATAATATTAATAATCTATAATAAATATATAATATATATAAATTATAATATATATTATTATATTAATATAATTATATATTATAATATATATATATATATTATATTTATATATATATATTAATTCTATATTATATTATATTTATATAAATATATATATAATATTATTTCTTATATATTAATATATTATATAATTATAATATATTATACACAATCCACAATAGTTACTGTAGGTCTTTTCAGATGATTAATTGAGATATCTTTCATCATAATTATAAATAATAATAATTATGACTTTTTTTCAATTTTTTTATCACCTAATATTAATATTATTAAAACTTAATAATTATAAATGAAAATTAAACAAATATTGTTAATATTAATTATTATACTATATATATTATTTATGTTATATACTATATGCAAATACTGGAGTGACTCAATTTCATATTCATCCATCGAACCATATAATTATATATAATATATTATTATATATATCTTATATACTATATATATATATATTATTATTATATATATATATAATATATATTATTATAATATAATATAATATATATAATAATATATAATTAATATATAATATATATTAATATAATTTAATAATATATTATAAATACTATATACTATATATAATATTATATATAAATCTTAAGTATATATTATATACTAATGTTATCAGTCACATCATGTTTTAAAGAATACGTTTTAATAAGATATAACAGTTCTACCAATAGATATACGCAGACATATATTAATCTCTATTAAATATTATATTAGCATACATAAAAATAGATTTATTTCCTTTCATTATTATTATTATTACATATATATATATTATATATTATATCTACGACCTTCACTTTACGCTCATAAATAAAATATATAATTAGATAATCAATATCCTTTTTAATGTTACATTTACCTATTATTATTGAGAGTTTTTTATGTTGTTGTCTATATAATATATTATTATAAAAACACTAGAACTTTTTGTACATAAGTACTATATATAATATGGCAAAAATATATTTGAAATATTATAATACTGTATATAATATTATTATATTTATTATATTTACCCATATAATATATATATAATATATATCTATACTAAAAATATAATATATACATATACTTATTATGTATAGAGTTTAAATTATTGTATATACTATAACATTATAATGTAATATTATATAATATATTAAATATTTTTATTATTATTATATATTAACCAATAACTATATTAGACTTATTACTTATCAATCTAATAAATAATGTATCTAATTAATTGTAAAATATAATATAAACTATATATATATATAATATATATATAAAATCTATACTATTAATTATACTACTATTAATTTTCTTTATAATACCTATATGCTAACGATATATATATAACTCACTATATATAATATACTAATAAATATTAATATATATATCTATATACTATATCTATTATCAAACATTGTCCTATATACTTAAATTAATAAATATAATTATAACTATCATAATATATATAAATATAACCTATATAAATATAAAACCTATATCTATAGGAACTTTATATAATACTATTATATATAATATAATTAGATTATATTATTACTAATTAAAAATATAATAGAATATATATTTCTACTAAACCTATAAAGTATATATATTATGTATATACTATACAATTTTTTAATTAAGAATAATAATGATTATACTATATCATCTAATGTTATACCTATATATCTCTATCTATAATATTACAAGGTAACTATAAGTATAGTTTGTTTAATATATTTAAGAATCTTTATTTTTATTACTAACATATCTAGGTTGTACAATAAATATATATATTATATATATTAATTTACATATAGTATATATAATACTTTTATTTGTACTTGATGTGAAATTGTTAGTACATTAATAACAAATTATTAAATTATTACTATATAGTTTTAGTTTCAGCTGTATAAAATTTACCATATTTGAAATTTGTTGAATACCAATAATAGTCCGGAAGAAAATACTATATTATTTTTACATGGTTTCTAAACCTTTATATATAAATAACTACATATATATAATTTGATACTAAATGTATAATATATAAAATATATTATTTATAATAATAAAATAAAAACATAGATATTATTTACATATTAATGAAGGAAAGATTATATAAAAAATTAAAAAAGATAATTTTAAATTAGATAAAAATATGTTATGGTAATGGTAATATTCAGGAATAAAGTATAATTTAGATATTCTAACATATATATATATATTTAAACAAGTAAATATTTGACATATATATAATACAATATATATACTTATATATTATATTTACTCTTTCACTAGAGGATATATCAAGTTTACATTTTGTAAAATCATTTTATCTTCTGCTGGGTTTGAAACTTATTATCTCTAATTTATCATTGTGATATACTCCCCCATGTATATATATTTATAACATATACTCTTACCTTATCATCACTAAGAAAGAAAGAATATAAAGTAATATATACTATATATTATTATACTATATATTATATACTATATAGACCAATAACTATATTACTAACTCACCTAACTGATAATATTACTATACGTATGTATTTATATATATTATATATATAATATTACTATAGTATATATATACTATAGAATTACAAAACATATATATGCATAGTATAAATATATAACCCTGCTAATATCTATAGTATTAAATAATTATAACTGAGGTATTTTATATGTATAGAAGTCTATTCTTATACTTATAGTCTCAAAAAGTCAAGTATATCCATTTTCTATTATTTAATTAATATATTATATAGTAATTTATTATGTATAATTAATATAAATACATATTTATACAAAGTATATAGAATATATATATTTCAATCAATATTAATATATATTACTAATAATCAATATCGAAATAATATTATATACTTAATATAATATATATAAATATAATAAATAATATATATAATATAAGAAATATAAATATATTATATATATATAACATATAAACTCACCATTATATAGTATATTATGTATAGTTATATATATATATATATATATATTATATATATATATAATTATAGTAGTTTACACTTAATCTATTGTACTACTCCTTATAGATAGATGAAATAGACCAATAATATATATATATATATAAATATTACAGTATTACTCATACTAAATAATATAGGTATACCTTACGTCAGAGTAAACTTATTTACTATTATACTTAATATTAAATCTTTTATTAATTGTGTTTGAAAAAGATAACATAATAATAATATAATTTTATATTATTATAACTATAAAATAAATAAATATAAACCTATATACTATATATAGAAAATATTATTTTATAACTATTATTAAATACTATATATTATATTAATATATATATATTATATATATTAATATATATAAATATAATAATAATATAATTATTAATATTTATTAAATATATTAATTATAATATCTGTACTCCCTCAGGAAGGTCATCGCTCACTATAGTGAAAACCACGAGTTGTCAGTTTGGAATCATCAAATTCTAGAGAGAAAGTGTTCCTTGTGTTACACGGCCTAAAAGGTTAAATCCCTAATCACGTGCCGATAGGTTTTCCCAATTGTCACAAAAGCACACTATAATACAAAGAAAGTACTACATTAACTCATCATATATTTCTGGGAAAATAATTAACTTTAGGTAAAATACATAGCAACATTCTCTCACACTGTTAACATCCAAGAGTGTCTTCTCTATTTTAGAGACATTACAATTCCTCATTTCTCCGATGATTCGTAGCAATCAGTGTAAATTTGACAACCTGAACTGGGATTACCCTACCAAGTGCCAATAAGAAAAATGTTGTGTATAATTAAAAAAAAATATACACACATATAATACTGGTCAGTATTCTAAATATAATCTTATTTAACATATATATATCCTACTTTCAAGTATGATAGATTAAATATATAACTACCGTAATAATATAATATCGACAAACCTCTTCAGTCTTCGATTAATATTTTTCGTAATATTTTCTATAATAAGGTAACCTTTTAAATGAAGCGCAAAAAATAACCATAAGCGTTGCCTAATAAATTATACAGCACTATAGTTTTATTTTTATTGTTATTTTATTTTATCATATAAATATGGGTATATTATAATATATCTATACTACAATATGAAGTATAGCAAAAGATTTGAACACAGTGGAGACTCTAATCCAGAATTTGTTTTTTCGGGGGGACGAGCCAGAGGTTTGCGAGAAGTAAAATACGAGGGCTCCAATATCAGCTATCTGATCCCTACGTTATACCGATATATTACGGCTCGAAGCCCCTTTAACACCTATTATAAAATAAAAATATAATAATAACTATCTAACAATATTAACAAAAATTAAACATATAAATATTATAACATAGTATAAAATATACTAAAAAAAATAAGTGTATCACTATATATATATACTACTATATTTTCGGATCCTATTATATATATCGACTTATATATATATAACGACGATATATGTATATTTCTCATAAATATAATATTAATTAATATATATATAATATATATATATAGTATATATATATATTCAGGATATATATATATATATTATATATAGTTATTAATTTTATATATATTTAGTATATATTTTATATATACTATAGTATATATACTATATATATATACTATTATACGGTATATTATCACATATATATATATATATATAGATATATTATAATACTATATAATATATATATATATTAATACTATATATATATATATTATATATAAGTAAAGTGGAAGGACCAAATTATTAAACTTTCTAAGAAAAAATGGGATTAATTTTATTATAATTACATAACTACTTACCTAAATTGTTAGCTTTAATCACCGGGCATGAGAGTGAGCAAAATCCGAGATAACACTTCAGTTTTTTATGTCAATATTTCGATGTATTGTAGAGGAGGGCAAAGTCCAGTAACGGTCTTCATCTCCAACAGTATTTCTCAAGTATCTTTTCAGAAATCTTAATGTTGAAAAGCTCTTAATACAGAGCAGTAGACAGGTAAAATTGCCCACCAGTAATTTGGCAACAAGATGGTAACTATATTGGAATTGTGACTGGCGAACCAAGACAACTACTTTCTCGCGTCAATTGCTGTTTTTGGACCGATCTGTGCTGTGAATGCCATTTCAACTTCCATGAATCCCATTCTGCTTTTACTAAATTCTTCTATTAGGATTTCGAGGTCTTCCTTGTAAAAGATTACACAATCTTTTTATCTTTTATATGGCTATTACACCTGTTCGGTATGAACGAATTACAAGGAAGAAATAATTTCTTTATGATTCTAAAAACCTCTCTCCATAATGCTGATATTAAATTATGCCAAAAAATGTATATAAAAATGGATGTACAATAATAAGTTTGTGAGTCGGAAAATAGGATGTTTGGGTCTGTAAGTTTTTGGAACTTGCTAAATTCTGGTAGCAGCAATCTTCAATACCTCAGCTCTGATAACGGCTTACCATTCTTCAAATTCTGCTTGAAATCTAATGTCTGCATTTTCTCTGATGGCTTCAAGTTAGTTTTAACTAAAGGATTTACGAAGATTTGTTCCTGACAGCGACCCATTGTAATAAAATTAATTAACCTCTGCACTTTATATTATTAACAGATATGCTATTTAATTTTAGAAATTTTTTTAAATGTGTTTAGAAAATTTCGACGGGGGCCATGGCCCCCACCTGGCCCCCCCCCTTGATATCGCCACTGTATATGATATAACGTATATAATATAATAGATACATATATATATATATATTATATATATATATATATATATATATATATATATGATAATGGCTAAATGACCAAAAGAAATCTAAACATTTTATTTTGAAGACTAATTTGAGGCAGATTTTAAGTTGAACTATTTATCAAGGCTTACATTATAATGATTACCAATACGCATGGTATATATATAATTATATTATATGATACTATATATATACCTTAGTGATATATATATATACTATATATACTATATATATATATATATATATAGGTATATATATATAATATATTAGTATTATCATATATATATATATATAATATTCTATATATTATATATAGTAGACAGTATACAAGTAATATTCATTAAGCATAGTTTCAGCTTTATTTATATAGTCGATATAATTATTATAATGTATATATATATACTAATATAATTTATATTTCTACTGATATAACTATATATTATCTCTTTTTATAGGAATATTATATATATATATATATATATATACTATATATATGTTATATATATAATGGAGCATAAATATAATACTATATATATATATAATAATATATATATATTATAATATTATATAAATATATCTATTAATATTAATATATCTATATATATATATATATAGATATGTATATATTATAAATAATATTATATATTATTAATTAATATATATATATATATATATAATATATAATATATATAATATTTTTTTTAGTGCTAGACTATATACTCGACTCGTCAATTATATCGATGCTATATCCTTCGAGTACCCTTAATTATAAATATTATAATAATCAGCTATTTGTCTATTGTCCCTAATCATCCCCTGCGTTGTAGTTTTTGCTTTCAGCTTTCACTTTCTCGACTTGTTTATTTTTGTTATTTTATAGTGTTTTATTTCTTTTACTACCTATTCAATATCTATTATTTAGTGTATTTACACTGTTTTCCTCATCTACTTTAACATGTGAGTATGTTAGTCTTGAGTTGTATTTCTTATACTTACTACCCTGTTTATTTACTACTGCCATGCATCGTGTTTGACACTTGGTATAACCCTTGCCACCTTATACTGAGGCTGCCATCTCCTCAGTATTCTTTTGTCTCACACGTTTTTTGCAGTGCTGGTAGTTTGATATGTTAAGGTCTATATCTTTATTTTGCTTCCTCTTGGTTAGTGCACCTTCGCGTCATTTTTTTCGTTCAAAGCTCTAGTATGCCTTAAGCTTTATTTGCCACCATGGACATAAGATTTAGCTCCGTATTACTTATGCGGTCCCTTTCTACATCAGTCTACTATCCTTACCCGCGTACATCACACTTAACCTGCTTCCTTCACAATACTGTTTAGCGAGTATTTATTTTCTACATACTTAATCTCCTCTTCAGACACATATAAAACTTATTGCTCTTAACGTTTACCATTACTACGACTGATGCTGAACCGCTGTATTGCATCTTTTGATGAGCCATACTGTGACGAACTTATGTGCGGCTATTAGTCATTTAATAGATCTGCCATAAGTACAGTCTAGTGCTTATTTTTTCGCCTTATCGCACCTTCCTAGTGTTATTTTCTGCATTTTTTTCTAGTCTATATGGCTCGCTCCCGCACACCTATCACCTTCTGCTTCGTTATATTTGGTGGTAGCTTCTACATAATCGATTCTCCTCACTTTACCTGTCACATTACCCGTGACTACTTAGCTAGATTGTGTGCACGTCTCATTGATATGGATTATAAGCTTTAGTGTAATGTTAATTTGACTATCAACATGTTTATAATTCAACTCAGATTTTCACAACTTTAATTTCACCATCAATTATTTGCTGTGTTGGAC
Source organism: Trachelipus rathkii (assembly GCA_015478945.1). Classification (NCBI taxonomy): domain Eukaryota; kingdom Metazoa; phylum Arthropoda; class Malacostraca; order Isopoda; family Trachelipodidae; genus Trachelipus; species Trachelipus rathkii. The sequence goes on along the minus strand of JABUQX010016275.1, from coordinate 31,836 downwards.
TTAATATACCTCTACTACATACTTATCTCTAGATTACTCTGTCTTTATTAGTGTTTTTGTAGCGGGCTATACTCCTACTGTAGTTTATTATCTGTTGATTCTCTTTCTATTCTTCATTTAAACAAAAATTTAATTTATATAAAGGTTAATATTATAGCCTTGTTATACGAATGCTATATTAAGATTAGTATATCTCGATCATTAATCTGCCTTGTTTTGCGCTCTTTGATCCTATTAACTATTCGATCCATCTAGTATCACATGTATTTTATTTATCTTCCATGCTTTAAATCAGCTAACAGGCTGTATAGTTTCTTATCTCTCTTAAGAATGTTAGATCTAATTAGGCTTTATTCTACTATCAATCGAGCACTCCGGCTGTTGCTTGTTTGGTCTCCTCTAGTCGTGTGGAGTACTTACGAACGTGCGGGTGTGTGGTTTACGAGGGATGTGACAGCGTAGAAGATTTGAGTTATATAACACTAGAGAGATGTAATTATCCATTATATGTGTTTTATTCGTTACATCTGTCATAGGTTAAGCTCTAGAGTAGCTATATTTATTTCTAGTAGGAGTCGTATATGTGATTGAGTTCAGCGAGACAATACTGCTGCGCTAATATTCATTCTTAGTTACATGATATAGATACCTGAATGATCTCTATATCAGAGATAGGATCGTCACACAAGTGCGTATCTGTATGAAGATATATGTTTTGAAGCAATCATGATGATAGCGTATCTCTATTAGTGGCAGGTTTTCTCGCGACACATCTGAGCGTAAGAGATGCAGCGTTGACAAATAACGACCGTAGTATACTCTAATTTCTCGGTAGTCACACACATCTTATTTGTGTAACATGTTACTAGTCGTTATATAACTATCTTGTGTGTGATATACTATTGATAGCATTTTGCGCGTTTGTGTTTGTGTGGTAATCTATGATGATGAGAGTTTCTCGCAAGTGTATCGTTTCCGGAAATTATGTCCCCTAATCGCTTTCAGAGATCCAGTAACACAACGAATAACATGATTGTTTACAGAGTTCACACTGATGAGAATAGAGATGACACTCACTCACTAGATGTGATTACGTTGAAAAGCACGATAAATGTGGATTGTGGTGAGTACTAGAATATGGATCAGACACAGCACAGATTCTGTGGATCCGTTGTTTCTGCGGTGTGTGCGGTGCCTGACTATCATAATTGACGGTCGTTAGCTCTTCACTTGTGTTCTACGACATACAATTGTTCTCATGTGTTTATCGACTCTTCGTTGCTATCACTGATGTGCTATTTGTTTAGACTCTGAGTCTACGCATTCATGATATATTCATAGTAGCTTTATATGGACTTGAGATAGAGATCTAGTGTGTGATCTACTGATGACACTCTCATCTGTGTTCTGGTGAGGAGATTGACATACTTCTGTGACTATAGACATTATATATATATATCTGCGAGCTCGCGTCTTTGTCAGATCAGGTCATATCTAGAATGTGTATCTTCTGTATATGATACTACACTATCTCCATCCGGTGTATTAACTGCTTATTACTCAATTAGTGAGTTAGTGGATTTTTACGAGTCAATATAGTTCTAAACATGTAAGTGGTAACTAATAGTTGTTATTGTATATAGATAATTATAATATATGTTATCTTAAATATAGCTTATATATCAATATATTATAAACTAGCTGTTTTGCTTAGGATATAGACTAGTCTAGCACCTGTTTCATTCTATTTCGCTCATGTACCTATGTTTTTATCCACAGTGGTGGCGCTTGATCCTCTTGGATGATAAGAATACTCTCGATATAATTCCATGGTAATTTTTTATCAATTATATTTTTATTCAGTAGCGAAACTTGTACGTTTGGTTGCAATCTAGATAGAATTAATAATACAGCTGTAGTAAATTAGAATACTAGTCAAAAGTTTTATATAACAAATTAATAGCTATATTTCCTCAATGTTCTAAAATAATGTCTAATACTGAAAACTTGAATACACAGTTATTCTGCTGTGTTAGAATCATACTACAAAAGTTATTATCTAATCTATATTGATCGTTTTATATGGATATTCAGATATTTAGTAAATGGGCTTGGAAATCTGTTTGCCTGGATATCTTTATTGTATATATCAAATTACAGGAACGAGATACATTCTGAACTGTAGATTTGAGTTACATGGTGCTCAACGCTGCAAATTATCTGTGTGCAGTAGTCATGTGTATATTCTGACAATCATAGTTGCGGTACAGTACTCTTAGGTAATAGAGAACGAAGTGATAGACTAGTTTCATTCAGTGTGTTATTAATATATCTTTAATTTATAAGTATAGTAGTGTGTTTATGAGTGTTATCATATTAATATATATATATTTTATATGAAATGACAATGTGTAAATTGTGAATTATAATAATTGATAAAGTATAGTATTTAATTTTTAATGATCTACTTAGATATAGTTTTGTATATAATACTAAAATTCTTACTCATCGCTCCTATATAATAAGTAGGCTATCAGACAAGTACTTAACTAAATATAGTCATAGGTTTTAATTGTTTCCCGTTAAAAAAGTATTAAAACTTACTTCCATACTTTTAGATGAGCTTATCCATGGTATACTTGTTATTAAATATTCACTTTAATAGACTACTATTGTTGTGGTGATAAGTAAAGAATGCGTGGTGCTAGGTTTATTCCGATGATAGTTCGAGATCAGTGTATTCTAAATGATTATAGATAACGATTAAGATTTATACATTGGATGTTATGAAGCGAGCATGTTATGTTTTCTTATGGTTGTTAATTAGAAAAAACTAACAACGCATAGCAAATAGCTTTATTTGATAACTTCTCCATTAATATTGCGAGATTAATCTTCCATTTAATATTGCTCTGACTGTGATGTTAAATAACTAAGTAGAATATGATATGAAGCTGTGATCTCACATATAGATGTAATAGATATGTGTGCTTTTTAAATTGTCTTGTGATGTGAGATATTTATCTGAGTATCATTTAGATATTTATGCTGAAGTGATTAGAAAAGTGATATGATATGGTGATCTTGATAAGGTAAATGTAATGATTATTAGATATTAAGATAGAAGGACGCACGGTAATTAATCTATGAGATCTTAAGATATGGATTAGAAGTCGGGTCACTTCGACTAGGCTGCTTTGCGGTGTCTGTGTGGGAGCGCTACTTGTAGTTAGCTCGTCGTGGTCACCGTCTGCTGCTCCTACACGTTTTCGGTCTCTACGTGTGTAGATCTCTCTGTAATGCATATTATAATTGAAAATAATTAGTAGTATATTAATTCCTCTCTGTTCAGGAGCTGTATCAAAAGAGTGTATTGTTGTGTCGTCTGTTGTTGTCTCCTGATGATATCAGTTTAATTGTCTATATTTGGTGCTATTGGTGTAAAGGCTTCTCAGTTCATCGAGTAAGCTGTGTGATGCACGTATTTAGGTTTGATAGTAGTTGATTATATAGTACCTGGGACTAGAGGAGTGGTTGTAGTAAACTTACGAAAGTAAAGAAAAGAAAATTCAAATAAAGTTTTCTCTCGGATGAATTACTTGCTGAATCAAATAGTGTATATTATCACTTTCAGTTAGTAGTTTGGAACTGGTGTATACGATGTGTGCTTAATGTCTAAGGAGTTGTGATTCTTCTTTGTGATGGCGAAGAGTACTAGCTTACATTTTTTTTGTATGACAGTATTATATATGTGTTATTTAATGATTTGAATGTATAGTGAGTGGATGATTATTACTAAATAGCTTTTATAATTTGCTAAAATAAGCCAGTGCTCTCACTGCCATAGGCGCCTATTAGGTGAAGTTTAAGTTCTTATATCACTGGAGTCTAGTAATTGGGAGGTTTTAATTATTAGGCCTTATTGCTGCTTTACCACTATTATTGGAGAATTACAGTTATAATATATCGTTTATTAAATCATAAGAATTTATTAAAAGTAGTTTTATGTATGGTTAGAGTTTATTAATTCTAGAGTTTATTAAATCTAAAGTTTATTAAATGTAGAGTTTATTAAATCTAGAGTTTATTAAATCTTTAGTTTATTAAATCAGAAGTAGAAACGAACCCCCAAAAAACTATCAGAAGTACATAGTCCCGCTTAAAGTTGGAGTCATTTCTCGTCGATGAATTTATATAAAGATAAGGTAGGATTTAAACTATTTATAATATATAATTAGTTGTGTGTGATGTTCTCTGTGTATCTGGTCTGTTTGGCTTTAGGTATTGATCTTGCGCTTCGTGTAGGTAGCCAGATCATATCGATGAATTAGATAGATGCTAGGTGAGATCTTGTAGGGCTATATACTTATATCTGAATAAGTAATGTTACGTGTGAGAGATCCCCTGTGTGGTATGATTATTCTTGGATAGTCTCAGATAATTACTATATTCAGTTCAGACTCAGAATGAGAAATTTTCCCTTCTATTGGAGCTCATATATATAGATCGTTAATTAAGAGTATCATAGTCGTGAGCTTTATCAGCAGATGCATAGTGTTGATCATGATATTGGTGAGATGGTACTAACATAGGGTGGCTGTGTGTTGCGTATAATGAGTAATGAAGTCTAATACGATGCATATGTCTCTTTGGCGTTAGATTTAAGACTTGTGTATAGAAGACTTGTGTCAATACATTAGCTAACGGTCATGACGTGAGTTTTGTCTTACTCTATCGAGACTCAGACTTGGTATCTGAGTATTTTGCACTGCGCGCTTGGGTTTCGTACTCTTTGTGTATCTAGAAGTCGTTATTTAAGAAGAAACGAGCGGCAATATAGATGTCCTCATAAGGATATTTCTTCAGTCGAAAAGACTATAGATTCGCAAATATTCATATGTCTCTTTTTATCTGCATGATATACATATAAAGCGGTTTATATCTAGTATAAAATTTATTTATGATACTCACTAATTAGCGCCAGATTCAAGATCAATTCGGGTTGTGGAGAGGATATGACTTCTATTTTATCGCTCGTTTTCGAGGAGTGTGGTCTGTGGTAAGGAGATGACTGTCGAAAAACATCTCAACGCTACTATGCAAGATCTCGCTATAATTAGCTAGAACAGCCAAATGTTCGCTAGCTGAGCACGATCTTGCTTTACTAGTGAGAGTACACGAGCTTTGTACGATGATGCCAGCAGTTATTGAAACTGCTCCTCCTTCATTGAAGGAAATACAGCACACATAGGAAATATTAGTTCGGCTTTTCACGTTTCGCAACTTCAGGCTGTGATATTCGCTATCGTCATGTCTTCATCACATGGTCTTATCGATCCTTCTCGAGTTGGGCAGATAAACGAATCTTACTTTTCTGCTCTCGGATTTCTATATGCAGGCCTGTAGAGTGCACTCTCGCACTCATAATTCCAAGAGCCTTTAGCATATACGTCAAAATCTCGACTCAGGCACATTTCAACACATCTCGCTTGATATTCTCGAGTTAGCAGAGCCATTCGGAAAGTATGATATGACAATGAATCCGCGTGATCAGATTTCGTGGTTACAATCTATTATAGCCAGTATATAAATCTGATCGTGAGCCAGTCTCGCGACTACTTGATTACTATATATATACACGGGTGCACTGGGATTGTTATGGAGTTCAGTTTACTACTCGAGACTAGCCTCCTGCAGCGAGTCTTCGAGTTCACCTCAGCATAAAATCATAGTGGAGTTATGGGTGTATGTTATCCTTAATAAGTGTCATGTGTCCTGTGAGAGTAGAGCTTCTTATTTCAGGTAATATAGGTGTTTGTCTACTGTGGAACATAGACTCGTGCTTAAATGACGAGTCCTATTTCTTGATCTCTACATTACTACTTCATCTGTCTGCTGACATGCGCCACAACTAACTCATTCGAGTCAGTATATCAGTTGTCTCTCTATTTTATACGTTTTGTTGTGGCGCCATACTTGGAAGGCATATGTATTTTATGAAGGTGCTTAGTATAACTTGCGTCATATTCTCTTAGATAAATATTTGAATAAGTGTGACTAGATAGGAAACTGATTGTAGTGAGAAGGGATAAGAGTCTTGTTTCGTTCTCCCAAGTCATAAGGGACTGACGCTTTCTTTCCGTGACGATAAGATACTCTATTGTGATGTGAAGAATCTAGCTTGGTTTTGTCGGCCTGTATATGGCGCAAGTTATCTCCTCATCCAGTGAGAGGTTGCGGTCTCTGTTACACGTTGTATTCCCGGGTCTTTGGGACGCTGTCGGGGGCTGTGGCGTGTCTGATACTCGATAACGCACTTGGATACTAAGTTACTGTCATTGTGAAGCACTCTAGAGGCGTTGGATGGCCTGCGTGCTTATATCGATACTGAGTATACACAGTGCAGCACTTATGGTGTTTGTGTACAATTAGGATTATTTATTACATCACAGCTCAGGTTTTAGTTAGACTCTGGCCTTGATTGCTATCACTATGGAATCTAGACTTTTCTTAAAGGATCATTTGCAGCTCGGTGCTCGTGACTTTTATGCAGATGTGGTTCATCATTTGTCAACTACTGTACACCTCTTGTTAACCCTGTCCGGAATGCAAGCCAGTAACTGGTATATTTCACCATGGTATTATAATAGATATTATCTACTTGTTTTAATGATAAGTAAATTAATGTTACTCTATATATTAACATTAGAGATCGGTACATAGTTATATCAATACCGCGGCAGTTTATGCCCGCATTTTCCTCTATCCTCCATTGCTACTAAGTAGTATCATAAGGTTTAAGGTTATTAGTTTGGTTAAGGTACTCATTATAAAAAGTGTGAGATTTCTTAGTTTTAAATTGTAAGCTATTATATAATTATAAAATAGAATAAGTAATAAATTAACTGAGTTAGATTTTATAATGACGCTCACTTAAAGGTACGCCTATTACAGCTAAGTACCATAGGTAGTGAGTTTGCCTTTTTTTATTATTCATCTCTGACCGGAATGTATGAATATTTTTATCGATAATATTTAGATTTCGTGTACATTTATTTTAATTTAGACCCACACAATATAAAAATTAGTCATTTGAGTCTAATAAGAAATTTAAGCAGTAAATTCTAACGCGGGGTGACGCGATGGGTTAGTGGATACTTTGTATCTATTTTCAGTAATTTTCAGTCTAACTGTGGTGAATATAGATATGTTTGTCATATTTAAGTATATGGGTTCATTAATGATGAGTATTTGATTCTCATATTAACTTAATTAAATTGTACTCAGCTATAGTACAATAAAATTAATATATATGTACAATTCAGACTAGTTTTTATAATTCAGTGACTTAATTCATTTATTTTCATATTAATGTTTATGAAAAATTGGCCTTGCGCAGTTAATTATTAAGAAGTTTTCGGAAAGTGTATAATGGTGAAATTTTTTGAGATCGTTATATATTATATAAATTGGATATATTGAAGTGTGGTTTGTGTATGACATGTCAATTTCTCTCACTTTGTGTGTGTGGTGTGTTCTGATAGACATATATCACTTATTATATTTGATATACGTGGATCGTTACATCTAACTTGATTCATTATATAAATATAGCACTAATTAACTAAATAGTAACATACATATAGAGATATTATAGGAGGTTAGAACTATCGAGATCGCTTCTAAGCTAATATTAATGACTATCCCCTATATTGATCTCCTCAAGTATAGATTTAATTTAGCAGTATTAAATAATACAATTAAATTATTTTAAAGTATTTTTAATATAATATAAAACTATAATAAATTAGTTCCGGTGGGTCAAGAGGTCAGCTTATATTATCTAAATGAATAAAGTAAATTTTTGATATATAATAATATTTATTAATATAAAATTACATATAATATATATATATATTATTATATTATTATACATATATATATTATATTTTATTATATTTATATTATATATTATATATATCTTATAATTACTACATTCTACTAATAATACTACTACTAACAGTAATAATATAATTATATATTATTATGATAAAATTAAACATATTATTAAATCTTCTATATAAGATATAACCTTATATCCATTTAAGACTCTGGTGAAGTCTGGGTAGGACGTCACTTATTGTATTATAGTAATATTAATATTATTATATATGTTTTTTATATTATATATTATTATATATATATATATATAACTTTTATATTTATTATATTATATATATTTATATATATATATATTCGCTAATTTTATATACTATATACTATATATTATATAATATATATTATAAAATATTTATATATTAATATTTAATTAATTATATTGGATAATCACCGTTATTATGGAGTATGTTATTTATTATTTCTCTATACTATCAGGTATTCTTTATTATAATGAGATTAAATTGTAGTGTCTGTGTGAAATGCTATCGATTATATTGTATATTTAAGGAGTATTAGATATAATTATATCAGTTGTAATAGTTGAATGTTATTATTTTGTATTTTTGTTAGTTTTACATTTTTTGTTCTTGTTGTTTGTTAAAATCAAAAATATAAAATATATATATACTTAAATATGATAATTATTATATTAAGTTTATATATATATTATACTTTTATATATTATATGATTTATTAATATATTATATTTATATATAATATATTGTATATATTAGATTATTATATATATTATTATATATATAACTTACTATATTATTATATTTATATATACTCTTTATATATATTATATATATACTATATTATATATCTTAATATATAATATATATACTTATATATATAATATATATATTAGTATATATATATATATATAGTACTATTCGCCCAGTTTGATTAGTTATAGTATATATATGAATATAAGATAAGTACAGATATTAGTAAGACTTTATTGACAGAAGTTATGGATTAGTTGGATGTGGTGTTGAGTTGAGTTGTGTGATCGTGTTGTAGATATTCGATGCATATTGAGGATCTAGGGACTTCGAAGATTATACGTTCTAATCATGAACTTATAATTTTTCTAGTAAATATAAAAGGTCTGATATTTAAGACTGAAAAATTCAGTAGAATGCGGTCGGATGTTTTCTACTGATAAGATAGTCGTTCCTTATAAAGTAGTAATATAATGACGAAATCAAAATTGGACTAATAACAGTTAAGGGCTAGTGTACACTCTAATATAAAATGCTATTTCCTATAGCGTAAGGAGGTAATATATTCAAGGTACTGAGAAAAAGAGGAATAGTATAAATAAGGTAACTGATTGAAAACAAAAAATACACATTATAAACCAATAATTAATTAATAAATGCAATTAGATATAGAAATTTTATATTATATAATCATAGTGAGATAATCATATTATTAAAAGCTCTTATTAAAATGATAAGAAGCACAATTATTATAATATATAATTTAATTAATAATTAATAATATATTTTAATTAAAAAAAATCATGTTTTATATAATAATTAAAAAATAATAATAATTATAATCAAAATCAATTACATTTAAATTAATATAATTTAAATATAATATAGTTATTAAATAATTTCAATTAATTAATATTTACTACAATACCAATATTATTAATAAAATTAAATTAATATATATTAAATATAAATATAATATTAAATTAATCAATAATAATATAATATAATAATAATATAATAATATAATTAAATAATAATAATTTAATACTTAATAAATATAATATAATAATATATAATAATAATAATAATAATAATTATATATTTTAATATAATTATATATCATTGATTAATAATAATATAATAAATAATATAATATAATAAATATAAATAGTATAATTTTATATAATAATACATAAATGTACCATATATATATATAATATTTAATTCAAACATGGTACGAACACACGCTAAATATATTCTATATTATTATATATATTATTATTATTATTATATATTAATCTATTCTTATTACTTATTATTATAATTATTAATTATTATTTTATTAATTAGTATAATATTATTCTTACTATTTATGTATTATTTAATTTTGATTATTATTATTAAATATATATTTAATTATATTTTTATATTATTATATTTATATCTAATAATATTATATTTAATATATTATTATATATATTATATTTATAATTAATTATATTATATTATACGATTCTAATTATTATATTAAAAACTATATTAATGAAACCATTTACTTTAAACCGTTATATTTTATTGTAAATTATTATTTTATAAAAACACATGTAAAAAATATAAATTCACTATCTATTTATATCTCTTCGAAATATACTATATTTGTTATCTGTTTTCTCTTTTGGGAGTTTTTCAATACACATTTAAAAAATTATGACATAGCATAACCAATCACAACAACACAATACAAATACACAAAATACAATCAACACACATACACAACACTAACCAACAACACTAATACACTCAATAAACAACCAACACAACACACACAACACACATATAAATCAACTCAAACATTCAACTATTAACTTGAATCATTCTACTCATAACAATACAAAAATACCACATAATAACTAATACAAACACTTAACAACAATCAACACTACAACAGTACACAATACAAATTATCTATTAGACTAAATTTCTACGCAAAACTATTTATTCTCGCATACATCATACAATCACATACAACACACACACACAATACTATACATATGCTTAACATCTAGACACATATAAAATAACACTAACCTATCATTATCACAACACAACATAATATATAACTAATAATATAATAAATATATATATATATCACAACACACACATACTACTAATATACTAATATAATACTAATATATTAAACAATAATTATATAATATAGTTATATATATATATTTATTAATACTAATATATTATATATATATATACTTATAACTAACAAGCACAATTTAATAATTTAATAACTAAATCATATGACATAATCATATAACATATAACATATTACGCACATAAATATAACATAATTTATTATAGATATAATTACCTTATAATAAGTATCATATTATATTTTATAATAACATTATAATAAGTACTATAATTAAATCTATAGTTTTAATTTAGACATATTATTTATATATATATATATAACATAAGTATTATATATAAACTATATAATATATATATAATCAATTATTATATATATTATAATAATATATTAATATTTATATAATATACATATATAGTATACATAAAAAATAAATAATATACCATTAGTATAAGGTACATAATAATACATTATACAATTGTATCAAGAACATACAACGAAATTTTATGTTTTTAACATTTCTGTCAGGAAGGGATAGGTCGTTTGATAAAGATATTTATCAAGAAGATGGATATGATGTATTTTATGTGTTAGTGTTAGTCTTTGCTTTAAGATATTGGGGTTTATTGCTCAATTTGTGTATTGTTTTTGGAATCAAAAGAAGATGTAAATTGTATATTGACAAACACCCAAAAACCCCAGGGAAGAAAGTTTTGGGGGGAGTTTATGTTTTTTTTTAGGGTTGCCTATGCCGTAGTTCAAACTTAAGAGAGCCATTGAATCTTTTCAAAAAATAACGAAGGCAACTAAATAATCAGAAAGATCGCGTGAAAGTTAGATTTGGGTCGTAGAAAAAGCAGGTTTAAGGAATCGAGATATTGTCAAACAGATTTCTTAGTCAGCAAGAAAAGGGGAGGCGGAGACAGTAGTACTAGGTGGGCTTAGTTCTTCAAATTGTTGAATACAATTTAGATTGTGTGGTATATTTAGCTGTGTGATATGGTTCCTGATTGATATTTAGTGTCGGATTGAACTGCTGCTTGATGTGCGGACTGTATGTCATATTGTGTATCGGCGTTTTTTTTAAAATATTATGCTAATAGCAATGCGAGAGCCTTTATGTTCTTTTCAGAAATATATATAAAAATCTTTCGTGCTAGCATGCCCATGTATATCTACACCGTTCCATTTCACAATGCTCTACTTTCAGAGCATATCTGCGCATGCTCTTATTCAATCGCTAGTGTGGGCTAAAACATAGTAATTATTTACGTCTTAAGCCGATGTAGCAACGACCCGATGTGTTTTACAGAGGGGTCGATGTCTTGTGTGGTATTTGTGTATGTAATGAGTTTCTTTAACATATGTTTTTTATAAAAATATGACGAGTTTCATTTTTAAGCTCTATTTTAATGGTAATGGACATATTGTGCTGACTGACAGTCAGTTTGAATTTTGTAGGTGGTTGTCAATAGATCATACTGCCATAAAGCTGCATAAACTGTTTATTGAAGTAAAAGTTGTTTTTTATTAGCAAGAACTAACTATTCGGCAATAATATTTCTTGGATATACCAAATTTAGTTATGTTGTTTCTCCTCTTTTGAATATTAATTATAGACCTAGATAATGGAGATTGTCTTTCAACTACTTTTCATCTGCAGCTGTTCAGTTTGATGCATTTAGCTGCAACATTGCTAATATTCTTAGTTTCTCAAGGATCCTCCATATCACACGTCTTTTTAATCTTCATAAATGATAACGCTCGATGGATGTACACAGCGTTAGAAATTTATATTATCTGCAGACAATTTTTTAGCGCTTTAGATTGGAATGGAACAGTATAATAGATATGTCAAGGCTGACAGACCAGATAAATCACAAAAAAAAATTTTTGAATATAAGTTTATATATAAGACTCAATTATATCATTCAATTATTTTAGTTTTTGAAAAGTGAGATTTTGCTGTTCATTGGGAAAAACAGGCGTCTCGTCTGGAAAGTTTTTACTTTTAATGAAGATCTATTAGAAATCTACGTTTTTCCACTTTTAATTTTTATTTTACTTTCAATCGTCAACTTTTAAGTTTAATTTTTTTTTATTTTTTAAATATTTGTACTTTTACTTTTAAACCTTTTTACATTTACTTTTAATTATCTACTTTTACCTTTTCTTTTACCTTGAAATCTTTTTACTTTAATCATTTACATTTTTTTACCTGCTTTAAAGCAAGCTTAATCTTTCTGAAAAAAAAACAACATATATCAGTACGTATTTACGATATACAGAAAGTTTAAAACTCTTTTGTAATATAGTTATAGTCTAGACCCCACATATAGCCACCTGCACTCAACCCTCCAAATCCATATGCACGCTATATCATCAGTTCTGATCGCCCCATACTTCATTACTCTATCCTTGAAAATATATCTTGAACACCAAATTACTCTCTATGCAAGATTCCTATTTTACATATCACACAAACGACATCATAAAAACACCTCAGGCTTTAGGTCATTACCGTAATCCTTAACCAACATCACATACTCAAATCGCCTGTTAGAAAGTATCTTGCTTTTTTTTATTTTGTTAAAACTAACTATAAAAGTATGGCATTACATCACTTTCTAGCATGCTATCTTATTTCAATTATACATAACCAACAACACCAATTAACTATGTAGCACTCAGTACTTTCTATCTTATAACGTTATATGTTAGCCCTCTGTAAATCTTTCTTATTAAAAAAAACTTAAATCATCCAAATATTCTAATTTCTCTCAAACGCCCATTAACACAAAATAAAACACATCGACGCTACCAATCAAGTTGATTCACCAATACAAAATTAAAAGCCTGTTAGAACCACCTATTCGCTTATATATCACTCTTAATTTGCTAATTTTTCAAGGCCTACTAGGCATCTGATATCAGTTTAGGCTTGATTTTTAATTTAAGATAATACAACAAACACCATATAAATGTAAGTGGTTCGACTCATATACTTGGACGTTACAAAAATATCACCATTACTCCTCAATAATATTAATCTCTAAAATACTAACAAAATCTTTTTAACAAATCAAAAACAACTAACTCTAGACACAGCTCTCACGAACAATGAGTTTATCCAACACAAAGAATTAAAGCACTCGTCTACAAAAAGTACCTTAGGATTCTTCTTAACATCCTAGACTCAAATCATTAGTTAGGGCCTATAATAATACATGTTAGGACTTCGAGTCATTATAAACCTTCTTAATCACCACAACATCAAAAACCCAAACCAATTGTCAGCCCAATTACTCGTCGAAGTACTCTCTACGTTTCAAGCCACGCCCCTACAACTATCTTATAAATATACTTAACTCTTATTAACCTCATTTCAACAAATACTATTTAATAAATTACAATTTCAAACGAATAAAAAAAAATACTCCTAGCGCCTACCCATGCTTTATCAACACCCCACTAATACTAAACACTCGTCTCAAAAGATAACATCTTGTTTTTTTTATGTCATTTTCGTATTATTATTTAATCGGAAAAATTTGTCAGGCTGCTTATTATTCTATATTATAAATATAAAACAAAAACCATTATTGGGCGTATTCTAAAGCTTTTGATACTCATGAGCGGACCCTCTAAATTTTTAAAAAAAATTTTCAAAATAGATAAATTTAAATTTTGAACTTTAAAATTCAATAAAATTACTCGTAGGAACCACCCAGCCAGCTACCAAGATTAATCATCACAGCAATCTAAGCTGTTAGAAAGTATCTGTCTATTTTTTAATGTGCATCCAAACATAATCTGGTCAGGCCTTTATATCGTTCCAATGCGCTCGCTATTACTTCTTATCAGAAAGCTACATACATAAACCAACACCCACAAACTCAACTATATCCTTAACTGTCACTTAATATTCAATGTCTTGAATATCTGGTGCTCTATTAACTAAATTTCTTCTTGACATTTTAAACAAACAAAATTATTTAAAAAATTTCTTCTCAAACACAAAATTAAAAAATATCCAGGCTACAGATTCATATCGCACGTAATAGGCCTGTTAGAATAGTATCGTTTTTTTTAAATGTGCTAATATTTGGTAGGCTTTATATGTTAGTCTGCTTATATTTTATTAGATATAAACAACTCATTATTGACTGCACTTATCTTGACGTTTATGTGGCCTCATTTATAATACTTTTTTTTAAAAAAATTTCTCAAATTATTTATAAATTATATATTTTCAACGAATTTAAAAAATTACTTCCTAGCTTATCTATAATTATCACACATAACTAAGCCTGTTAGAAAATTATCTCGTTTTTTTTTTTTTAATTGCTATTATTTATTTAGGTTTATGTCGTTTAGGCTGTTTATTTTATAATAGTATAAACCAAACTCATTATTGTAGCCGGACCTATTTTGGATCCCACCCTCAGTAAATTATTTTTTTTAAATTTCAAAGATTTTTAATAAATTCTATTTTAAACGAATTAAAAATATTCTAGGCTACCATATTACTCAACACCAAATTAAGCCTGTTAGAAAGTGTCTCGTTTTTTAATTTGCCTATCATCTATTTTATGTAAATTACTCTTATCAACATTATTCACCTCCTATAATTTTTTTTTTTTTAAATATTTCAAATTATTTATAAAGTTTGTCACAGAGTTAAAAAATGATCAATTGTTTAGAATAGAAATAAATAATCCTGACAGAAGCAAAACCGCGGTTATTTGCTAATTTTAAAGTGATTAATTTAGCTGATATTAATTTTTATTTAGATACAAACAAACCCATTATTGTAACCTGTCACTCTTATCTTGACGTTTATTTGCCCTCTATAATATTATTTTTTTTTAAGTTTTCATAATTATTTATAAATTCTATATTTAAACGAATTTTAAAAAATACTCGCAGGCTACCATGTTTGTCCAACCCCATTATTAAGCCGATAGAAAGTATCTGTTTTTTAATTGCTAATATTACGCCCATAGGGTAGCATATCCATTTAGGGCGTTTTTTATTTAGATATACGAAACGCAAAAATGAAACGGACAATAATGTAAACATTTTAAAAGTTTGAGCATGGAAGGTTTTCTCGTAATTTCTTAAATACTAGAAAATTTCCAGCCAATTCAAAAACTGCTCTTAAGCTTTCCTGTTTAACAACACAATAATTAAGCTCGTTAGAAAGTATAATTTCTTTTATTTGCCAATATTAAGTAGTATTCATATCATAACTGATAATAATAATAATTGTGACAGAATATATATATTATATATTTTATACTATATATATATATATAAATATATCATATATATATATTCTATATATATATATATATAGTATATATAATATATACTATATTATTATATATATATTATATAATATTATATAATAGTATATATATATATATAATATATGGCCTTTTTTGGAATTGGCCCCGCAGTCGATATTTGATATTTTTTAGAAATATCGATTATTTTTAAACGATTCTTATATAAATATGTAATTTTTTATTTAAATTTAAAATTATTATAACCAATTGTGTATAATGAAAGAATTTGTTAGTTATTTTGATTTGTGATAAGAAATTTAATTTTAGTGTAAGATTATATAATTATTATTTAAAATTAAATCTTTTAGTATAGTCATATTACTTAAATGAATTACATTACCATGAAGATCTTATTTCAGAAGATTAATTCTAAAGAAAAAGCGATTAATTCTTTACAGGATAAAGGAATATTGTATTCAAGAAAATGTAAGAACGACCACCCTATGACTCTTTCATTAAGTTCAAAGAAAGACAGATGGCGATGCAGATCCAGAAGATGTGAATAAGAAATACGTTTACCTAAAGATACCTGGCTCGAATCTAGTAATCTCGCTTTTGAAAATATTATTTACTTCATTTATTGTTGGTGCTCGACTTCAACGATCTTTTTGTGAACAACTTACCATGCATCATGAGGCTATCACTGATTGGAAAAGTTATATGCGGGAGGTTTGTGAATTCGCAGTAATTAATGGTCAGAAGCTGATTGGAGGAAAAAACTTGACCATTGAAATTGATGAATCTTCATTTTCTCGTAGGAAATATAATAAAGAACAGTGTTACCCAAATCAATGGGTTTTTTGGTGGGATATGTCGTTGAGACAGACAACTGCTTCCTAGTTTTAGTTCCAAACAGATCATCAAAGGTACTCCTAAAAGAAATTAAAAATCATATAGCAGATGAATCACTCATCATTTCAGATTCCTGGCAGGCTTATAATGACATATCCAAAATTCCAAACAGAAAATACAAACAGTTAATCATTCTGTAAATTTTGTAAACCGCCGCAACGGAGCACATACCCAACGAGTTGAATCCCTTTGGTTCCAGGCCAAACAAAGAAATAAACGGGAATGCGAGACGGCCAGACAAATGTTAGATGGCTACATCTTCGAATTTATTTGGAGGAAAAAAAACAAAGAAAAAGACCTTTTTGAAACAATGTTGAATGATATTGTTAGATTTTATCCTCTAAAATAATTGATATTAATCTTAAAATAATAAAATTTAAATATTAAATTTAACAATTATTTATTTTTTCGTTAGATAACATTTATTTGGAATATAAAATTAGACTGTTTTTGTATTCTGAAGTATAAAAAAAAAAAACAATAAACTTCAATTAGTTATTTTAAAAATCAATATAAATAATAAATGAGATTTCAAAATCGTAAACAAACTTGATAAAAATATAAATCATAAAGTTGCTAAAAATATAATAAATAAATTAAAAAAAAAAGATATAATAATCGATTAATAATCGTGTGTGTGATCCTGTATCAGTTGAATATTTTGTTAACCAAACTTCCATGTTGAACTGAAATCAGCTAGCCTAAGTCTGTTTTTTTAAAAAATATTTGTAAAACAACTTTTATAAGCAAATCACAAGATGCTATAAAAGAGGTCTTATATAATCGATCGTTAGGAAAATGGCGCAATCCTAAATTTTAAGAAGATTGTGGCACGGAATGTTAAAAAACGGCAATAACAAAACACCGCTCATGCTAATGTTACGTGTAGTCCACTAGCGAAAAATCTGAGAACCAATTTCTTTTTCTATTTTTCGCACCTTGTCTTTATTATTGCACTATTCAAGAGAAAGTTAACGAGAAAAAATAAACATGAATCTGTTCTTTTCACGCAACTCTGGTGGAAACAATGTAGGACCCTGCATATATATCATTATATATATATAATATATAGTATATAAAAGATATAAATGTATTATATCATATATATATATATATACTAAGTATATCATTATATATTATATATAATATAGTACTATATATATATAATAGGTAAAGGTTACTTTTACGCGACACTTCGAGAAAAAAATTGCGGGTTGCACGTTTGCAATTTACTGTATTTGTTTTTTTTTTGCGCTAAGAGATACGAGAGAGGATGCCTCCTATAATCAAATTGTCAAAAATTATAAAAATCTTTTATTTTACTTATATATATATTATATATTATAATATATCTATACTATTATATTATACTACTATATATCATATATAATATATATATAATATATATACTATACTATATATATAATAATCACTAAGAGGTGATGCAAAAGGTTAAAATTAAATGAAAAATAACGTATGTTAGGTTGAATTACACGGCCTCTAAGTCAAAGTTAGGATAGGTTTGGTAAAAAACTTGAATCAGACGCTTTGCTATTATTTTTAATAATGTAAATCATTTAAAAATAAATTTTACTTTAATCAAAATACTTAATTTAACGAAACTTAGATCATTAGCGTACAAGCACACCTCTGATATCCTATATTAGCAGAGAAAAATCAATAATAACTAACACAGTCGTAATCAATCATAAAAGTTTATGAACGAGAAAACTTTACACAATCCACTGAACTCGAGTTGACACAAGCCAATTTTCGTCAATGGGTGGAATTGTAATGACATAAAAACAACAAAACATAAAATAAATAAATATTCAGAAAAGTAGGCTATATGACGATTTGCAAGTTAGTCCATTGAATTTCATAAGCGTGAACTCAGCCAGTTATTTCTAGCACGTAGATGTCTTTTTTTTGCGGACAAAAGTCAGCGCAATTTATAAGGTTGAAGGTCAAAGAGGCATTGCATTTTTAAAAAATATCAAAAGGACTTTCAAACGCAATGAAGGTTGAAATCTAAATAAAGTAGAATAAATAAATAAACAATTAATCATAATAAGGATAAAATCTTATTTAAGAAACACTTAAATAATAGTTAAAATAGAATACACGAGGTATAAAAAGATCAATAAAAAAATTAAAAAAATAAATAAAATAAAAATTAATCAAAAAATACAATAAATAATAAATAAATAAGATTAAAATTACAATAAATAATAAACAAAATAAAATAAATAATAACGTAAATAACATAAATAAATCTTAAATGTAATAAAAAGTAAAAAAGAAATAAAAAAATGAAATAAAAATGAAATAAAAAATTAAATAATGTAAATAAAAGTTATAAATAAGATAAATAAGATAAATAAATAAAAAAATAAATCAAATCTAAATAAAATAAATTATATAAATAAATAAATAAATAAATAATAATCTTAAATATAATAAATAATAATTTAAAAAAGTTCATTAAATAAATAATAAATTGAATAAATAAATTTATGAATGAATTAAGAATGAAGATATATACAAATAAAGAATGTAAATTCGTCCTTCAATGTATATGCAAGAAATAATAAAAATTAATAAATAAATAAATAAATAAAAAAATAAATGAAAATAAAAAAATAAATATATAAATAAAATAAATAAATAAATAAATAAATCAAAAATAGTAAAAAATAAATAAAAATAATTAAAAAAATTTAACATTAATAACTAATACGAGACATATTTTGAATAAAATAATCATAATTAATTATATATAAAATAAATAAATAATTAAATGAAAATAATAAAATAATTTAAATAAATAAGCAAAATTAATTCAATAATTTGTTAAAAAATAAATAAATAATAAAAAAATAAATGAATAATATTAAAAAAATAATAAATAAATAAGACATAAAATGAATAAACAAATGAAATATTAAATCAAAATGAATAAATAAAAAAATAAAATAAAGAAAATAAAACAGATATGAAATAAAATAAAAAAAAATAAATAAAAAATAAAATAAATAAATAAATTAATAAAATAAATAAATAAATAAATAAAATAAATAAAAAAAAATAAATAAATAAATAAATAAATAAATAAAATAAATAAATAAATAAATAAATAAATAAATAAATAAATAAAAAATAAATAAATAAATAAATAAATAAAAAAACATAATTTAAATAAACTAATAGATATTAAAAATTCATTAGTACAATATATAATAAATAATTTAAATAAATATTTAAATTAACAATAAATAAATAAAAAAATAAATAACATAAATTATAATAAAAAAAAATAAATAAATAAAAAATAAAAATAAATAAAATAAATTAAATAAAATAAATAAATAAGTAAATGAATAAATAAATAAATAATTAAATAAATAAATAAATAAATAAAAATTAAATAAATAAATAAATAAATAAATAAATAAATCAAAATTAAATAAATAAATAAATAAATAAATAAATCTTAAATAATAAAAAAATAAATAATATTAAAATAATAATTAAATAAATAAATAAATAAATGAATAAATAAATAAATAAATAAATAAATAAATAAATAAATAAATAAATAAATAAATAAATAAATAAATTAAATAAATAAATAGATAAATAAATAAATTTATTGCAACATATGTTGCAAAAAATTTATTGTTGTAACATAACATAACAACAAAACAAAACATAACAACAACCATAACAAAAGTATTTTACGTACCAGAAAAAAAAAAATCTACTGATACCAATTACTCCAAAATTTGAGTTCTGACAAACTTCATAGCTACGCATATTTATAACTTAAATTATGAAGGATTTCAAACAACCATAACAGATTTTTCCACCGACCACTCGAAATTTTCTCGATTTGCACTTCTAATAAGTACTTTTGTGGCGTCCAGGAAAAAAAAATCCTACTGCTACCAATAATACTCTAAAAATTTAAGGTTCTGACAAACTCATGCTAACGCATTTATTAAAAATATAAAGGGATTTAACAATACAGTATTTCCACACACCTCGAAATTTTCGAGTTTCGCACTTCTAAGTATTTTCGTACCAGAAAAAAAAAATCTACTGCTACCAATTACTCCAAAATTTAAGATCTGACAAACTTCATGCTCTAACTACTAAGACTTTATTTATGAAGGAGTGAGGCTGCCCCATAACAGTTTTTCCACACACCTCGAAATTTTCGAGTCTTATTGCACACTTAGTATCTTCGTTACGCAGAAAACAAAATCTACTAGCTACAATACCTCCAAAATTTAAGTTCTGGAAGCAAAAACTTCGATGCTTACGTCATTTTAAAGGTACATATGAAGGATTTCAAACAACCAATAACAGTATTTCCACACACTTCGAAATTTTCGCTTTTTGCACTTCTAAGTATTTTCGTACCAGAAAAAAAACCTACTGCTACCTACTCCAAAATTTAATATCTGACAAACTTCATGCTAAGCGCATTTTATAACTTAATATGAAGGATGAAAAAAAAAGCTTTCAATACATTTCCACACCACCTCTAAATCTTAATAGACACTCTCACGAAATTGCGTACCAGAAAAAAAAATTCTACTGCTACCATTACTCTAAAAATTTAAGTCTGACAAATTTGTCATGCTAACGGCAATTTTATAAGTTAATATTGAAGGATTTCAACATACCATAACAGATATTTCCACCACACCTCGAAAGTTTTTTGAGTTTCCACTTCTAAGTATTTTCTCGTACCAGAAAAACAAATCTACTGCTACCAATTACTCCAAAATTTTAAGTTCTGAATACAGACTTCATGCTAACGCATTTTATAAGTTAAATATGAGATTTTAACAACCATAACAGTATTTCAACACACCTCAAAATTTTCGAGTTTTGCACCTTTAAGTATTTTCGTACCAGAAAAAAATCTACTGCTACCAATTACTCCAAATTTAAGTTCTGACCAACTTCATGCTAACGGCATTTTTATAAGTTAAATATGAAGGATTTCAACAACCATCACAGTATCGTCAGCAAAAAGTTCGAGTTTTGCACTCAAGATATTTTCGTACGAAAAAAAAATCTACTGCTCCAAATTACTCCAAAATTTAATGTTCTGACAAACTTCCTGCTAACGCACTTTTTATAACTTAGAATATGAAGGATTGTAACAACATAACAGTATTTCCCACACCGTCGAAATTTCGAGTTTGTGCCCTTTAAGTAATTTTCGTACCAAAAAAAAAATCTACTGCTACCAATTACTCAAAAATTTGAGACCTGACAAAAAAGATTTAAAATGATCCTGAAATTTATAGTTAAATATAAATTCAACAACCATACCAGTATTTCCACACACCTCGGAATTTTCGAGTTCTGCACTTCTAGGTATTTTGCGTACAAAAAAATTCTACGCTACCAATTACTCCAAAATTTGAGTTCCAACATACTTTATCTACATTTTATAACCTTAATTTATAAGGTTTTAAACACCATAACAGTATATCCACACACCTCGAAATTTTCGAGTTTTTGCACCTTTAAGTATTTTCGTACCAGAAAAAAAATCTACTGCGACCAATTACTCCAAAATTTAAGTCTGACCAACTTCATGCTAACGGCATTTTAAAAAAGTTAAATATGAAGGATTTCAACAACCATAAAAGTATTTCCACACACCTCAAAATTTTCGAGTTTTGCACTTCTAAGTATTTTCGTTACCAGAAAAAAAATCTACTGCTACCAATTTCCAAAATTATAAGTTCTGACAAAACTTTCATGCTACGCAATTTTATAACTTATTATGAAGGATTTCAACAACCATACCAGTATTTCCACACCTCAAAATTTTCGAGTTTTGCACTTCTAAGTATTTTCGTACCAAAAAAAATCTACTGCTAACAATTACTCCAAAATTTAAGTTCTGACAACTTCATGACTTAACGGGCATTTTAATAACTTAATTATGAAGGATTTCAACAAACATAACAGTATTTCCACACACCTCAAAATTTTCGAGTTTTGCCACTTCTAAGTAATTTCGTACCAAAAAAAAAAATTCTACTGACTCAATAGGTTCTCCAGATTTGAGTTCCAACAAACTTCATGCTAACGGCATTTATTAATAATTATAAGGATTATCAACAGGAAAGAAAAAATCCACACACCTCGAAATTTCGAGTTTTGCACTTCTAAGTAATTTTCGTACCAGAAAAAAAGCTACAACGTGCTACCAGTTACTCAAGAATTTAAGTTCTGACAAAATTTATCTTGCTTACGGCATTTCTATAACTTAATATGAAGGATTTTAACACCCATAAGAGTATTTCCACACACCTCGAAATTATCGAGCGTATGCACCTTTAAGTATTTTGTTTTTCCTCCAAAAATCTACTGCTACCAATTACTCCAAAATTAGTTCTGACAAAACTTCTGCTAAACGGGCATTTTATAGTTAATAGAAGAATATTCAAAACCCATAACAGTATTCCACACACTCGAATTTTCGAGTTTTGCACTTTTAAGGCTTACGTACCAAGAAAAAAAAATCATACTGTACCAATTACTCCAAAATTACGACCTGACAGACTTCATGCTATCGGCATTTTATAACTTAATATAAAGGATTTCAACAACCTATAATCGAATATTCCACCACACCTCCGGAATTTTCGAATTATTTGCACTGTCTAAGTATTTTCCTTGACCAGAAAAAAAATCTACTGCTACCAATTACTCCAAAATTTGAAGTTCTGACAAACTTCATGCTAACGGCATTTTATAACTTAATTATGAAGGATTTCAACAACCATAACAGTATTTTCACACACCTCGAATTTTCGCTTTTTGCACTTCAAAGTATTTTCGTACCAGAAAGAAAATCTACTGCTTCCAAGTACTCCAAAATTTGAGTTCCGACAAACTTCATGCTAACGGCATTTTATAACTTAATTATAAAGGATTTCAACAACCATAACAGTATTTCCACACACCTCGAAATTTTCGAGTTTTGCACTTCTAAGTATTTTCGTACCATAAAAAAAATCTACTGCTTCCAATTACTCCAAAATTTAAGTTCTGACAAACTTCATGCTAACGGCATTTTATAAGTTAAATATGAAGGATTTCAACAACCATAACAGTATTTCCACACACCTCGAATTTTTCGAGTTTTGCACTTCTAAGTATTTTCGTTAACCAGAAAAAAATCTATCTGCTTACCAATTACTCCAAATTTTAAGTTTGACAAACTATGCTAACGGCATTTGTATAATTTAAATGTATGAAGCGATTTCAACAACCACTAAGCAAGTATTTCCACAACCATCGAATTTTTTCGACCGTTTTTGCACTTCTAAGGTATTTTCGTAACCAGAAAAAAAATCTTACTTGCTTACCAATTACTCAAAATTTAAGTTCTGACAAACTTCATGCTAACGGATTTTATAAATTAATTATGAAGGATTTCAAACAACCATAACAGTATTTCGACACACCTCGAAAATTTTCGAGTTTTGGATCTAAGTATTTTCGTACCAGAAAACAAAAAATCTTACTGCTACCAATTACTCCAAAATTTAAGTTCTGACAAACTTCAAGCTAAAAAGGGCAGTTTTATAAGTTAAATAGTGAAGATTTCAAACAACATTAACAGTATTTCACACACTCGGAATTTTCAGATTTGCCACTTCTAAGTAGTTTTCGTACCAGAAAAAAAATCTACTGTATATACAAATTACTCCAAAATTAAGTATATTAAAAAATCATCCAGCGCCATTTTATAACTTAATTATGAAGGATTTTCAACTACCGATAGACGAGATATTTCACACACACTCAAAGTTTTCGAGTTTGCACAATTCTTAAGTTATTTTGATTTATGTTGATGCTTTATATCCATTACCTATTAGGATACCGCACCGGCAGGTGCTGAGGGAACTTATCATGGTGCCACACTGTACATTCACCTCGTAGCACCATGAGAAGGTGTTGTTTTCTATGCGCACGAGTTTTGTAGTTGACATTGCATTGTAACTCCAGGCTAGTTCGTCTGTGGTGATTCCTTCTTTTACAATTTATCTCTTTTTTAATCCAATGTAAAATGTATTTTCTGCTGAATTTAACATCTTTCACTTTATAAATCATTGAATACTGTATTATTCTGCTGAATTAACATGAGGGCTGAACTTTTGTGTGTGGTTTGTTTTTGGAGGTACTATAACCCTCAATTGAATATGGCTTTGCCCCGTGAATGTGGTGAAACAAACTGTAAAAAAAAATCCTTGGGTAGGAGATATGCGGCAAATGAAAACTGAATCTCCTTACTCAACCCATCAATAACATCATTCAGATTTTAACGCCATAAAATTCACACTTCTCTTCAACATTACCCTCAGATGGACCATATGTCGTAACCTCAAAATTCTGACCTTTTCAAACTTAAATATAACCTTAAGAATTCTAGTACTCACCAAGAAATTCAAATTTACCAATTCTAAATATATCCATCACCTCCTGCTTCTCTTCCTCCTCCACATTTATATCCTTTGCCATTCATGTACCCATACGATTCATACATTTTGCCGAAAGATAGAAGGCTTACTGCGATCACGACTTCTCCGAGGCATGCATTAGATTTCCTGGCAAAAGAATAAGTGGAGTGGGGCAGCAGCCTAACTACCACCATCACTTAGTTGCTGTCTACGACATGCAGGACATATAATGTGGGCAATATTTCTCCCCCACACATAAGGGATATAAGGGATAGGGATGTCTGTAAGATGTTTCTAGAAGAGGGGTGTGGATATAAGTATGCGTATATGTATGTGGATGAGGTGTGTTTCTAAGATGCTATCGTCACCCTCATTACGCCAAACCTGGACCTCTTTCAGACTTCAGTCAACGGCATTTTATAATTAAATTAGTAACCCAAGTTAAGATATCGGAATAACAATATTTCGGGAGAGTTGCCAAATTTGAAACTCTTACGGGAAATCTAAGTATTTTCGTTCCAGTAAAAAAAAATCTATCGCTACCTATTACTCAAAACTGGACTCTTTCAGACTTCAGCCCAACGCCATTTTATTAATTAATTAGTACACATTTAAGTGATGATCATACCACAAATTTTTCGGAGATTTCCAAAATTTTGAACTTACGGAAATCAAAGTATTTTTCGTTCCAGAATAAAAAATCTATCGCAAACTATTAGTGGTAAACTGGAATCATTCAGACTTCGGGCCAACGATGTAATTTTATAATAAATTGTAAAACAACTTTATAAATATCATAACAATATTTTTGGAGATTTCAATTTTGAACTTACGGAAATCTAAGTATTTGGTTCGTTCCAGAAAAAGAATCTATTCGCAACTAATTACTCCAAACTGGAATCATTTAGACTTCAGGCTAACGCCATTTTATTATTAAAATATCTCCATTTTTAAGAATATCATAACAATTTTTCGGGATCCAAATTTTGAAATTACGGAAATCTAAGTTATTTTCGTTCCAGAATGAAAATTATATGTGCGGCATTTAGTGGTAAACTGGAATCATTCAGACTTCAGGTCAAGGGGCATTTGTATTAAATAAATTCAGTAAAACAATTTAAGATATCAATAACAAAATTTTCCGGAATTCTCAAATGGCCATAAAGAAAAAAATCGATCGCAAAAGAACCGTTCGCCAACTTTCATTCGCATATTACTCAAAACTGGGCAATCATTTAGACTTAGGCTAACGCCATTTTATTATTAATGATTACTTTTCGTTTGCAGTTAGAAAGAAGTTTCGAGTCTTCCCAATTTAGAACATTACGGAGATGCTAAGCTCATTCGTTCAGAATAAAAAATCTATCGCAACCCCTATTACTCCAAAAACCTGGAATCATTCAGACTTCAGGCCAAGGTTTGCAGTTGTTAATTAGTAACAAATATTAAATATCATAACAATATTTTCGGAGATTTCCAAATTTTGAACTTACGGAAATCTAACTATTTTCGTATCAGAAAAAAAATCTATATGGCAACTAATACTCCAAACCTGGAATCAGCTATAGACTTCAGAGCTAACGCCATTTTATATTAAATTAGTAACAATTAAGATATCATAACAATATTTTCGGAGATTTCCAAATTTTGAATTTACGGATTTAAGTATTTTCGTTCCAAAATAAAAAATCTATCGCAACCTTTACTCCAAACCTAGAATCTTTCAGACTTCAGGCCAACGGCTTCATTATTAACATTAGTAACAATTTTTATTTTTAAACAATATTTTCGGAGATTTCCAAATTTTGAACTTACGGAAATCTAAGTACCTTTCCAGAATTTAAAAAACTATTCGCAACTATTTGACTCCAAAAACCTTGGAATCATTCAGACATCAGGCCAACGGGGCATTGTATTAATAGAAATTGAGTAACAATTTAAAGATATCAAACAATATTTCGGAGATTTCCAAACTTTTGAACTTACGGAAATGTAAGTATTTTCTTTCCAGAAAAAAAATCTATTGGGGTGTAATAAATTATTCTCGTACAAAGCCAAAATTCCAATAAATATAATTAGTTAAATTATGAATACGCACTTCTTCCCACGTTCGAGAAACGAAACCTTTAATACTCTCATTTTAGGTGAAAAAAGAAATGAAACAATACCCTAATTTGGGGGGAAAGAAGAAGAAAAATTACTTTTCTTATTTATTTATCAATTTGTTTAATGATTCCTTTAATTTAACCTTTAAGACTTACAAAGTGAACACTGTCGTGTGGTACGTTTATCGTAAGCGTTAAAAATTTTAAAGTATCAGTTCCTATCAATATATCGAGTGGAAACGACGTAGTATTCGATGCAACATAAAAATTAAAGAGAAAAGACTTGCCATTTATTATTAATTGTAACTCAACCTTGCCTAATACTTCCAACTCTTGGCCTGATATGGACTTAAGAGTAACATCTAGCCTGTGTAAAATGGGAAGGTTTTTACCTTCCGCATCGTTATATAGTTGCCGAAACAGGCTCTCTTTTACGACAGACCTAGATGCTCCCGTATCTATGAGCCCGTAGGTAGAAATTACCTTTGAAAAATTATATGTGAGTTGAAAGGGAAGACCATATAAAATTCTTTCGTTCGAGAAGTTAAACAAAAAATCTATGAACTATTAACTCCAAAACCTTGATCATTGTAGATTCAGGCTAGCCTAAATATTCCAGATACAATTAGGAAATATATCAATTACATATCAAAATACTTGTGGAATTTAAATATTTAATTCACGGAAATCTAGGTATTTTCGTTCCAGAAAAAAAACCTATCGCAACCTGGATTCTCCAAAACCTGGAATCATTCAGACTTCAGGCCAACTGCATTTTATTAATAAATTAGTAACAATTTAAGATATAACAATATTTTCGGAGATTTCCAAATTTTGAACTTACGGAAATCTAAAGTTTTTTCGTTCCAGAAAAAACTCAGATCGCAATCTAGTACGGAGACTTCAAATGATTTAGGTTTCAGGCTAACGAAACCAATTTCTCGCTGTTCAATTAGTAAACAACTGTAATATATTCGAATAACAATTTTCGGCAGATTTCCAAATTTTGAAACTACGGAAATACTAAGTAATTTTCGTTCAAAATAAAAAAATCTATCGAGAACCTATTACTCCATAAAACCTGGATATCATTCCAGACTTCAGGCCAACGGCATTTTAATAATAAATTAGTAACAATTTAGATACATAACAATATTTCGGAGATTTCCAAATTTTGAACTTACGGAAATCTAAGTATTATTAGTTTAAGAATAAAAATTCCTATTTCGCAAATCCAAAAACACCGGAAATAGATTCGATTTAGAATCAGCAATAACGCCTATAAAATAATTATCTTAGTACCAATTAAGATATCATAAACAATATTTTCGGAGATTTCAAATTTTGAAATTTACGAAATCTAAGATAATTTTCGTTCCAGAATAAACAAATCATGAATCGCACACCTATTACTCCAAAACTGGGAATCATTCAGAACTCAGGCCAACGGCACTTTTATTAATAAGATTAGAATAATTAAAATATCATAACAATATTTTCGGATATTTCCAAATTTTGAATTTACGGAATCTAAGTATTTTCGTTCCAGAATAAAAAATTCTATCGGAAACCTATAAATTGAAAAATTATATTACAGAATCAGGCCAAGGCATTTTATAATAAATTGCAGTAGCAGCTGAAATCAATAAAAACCTATATTTTTCCGAGTTTTTCAAATTTGAATTTACGGGAAATCTAGAGTATTTTCGTTCACAGATAAAAAAAATCTAATCAAATAATTACTCCAAAACCTGGAATCATTCAGACTTCAGGCCAACGGCAATATTATAATAAATGGAGTAACGTTCTATCACTATCATTAACATTATTTATCGGAAGAGCCAAGATTGTGTCTGGTTCTGGCTGCAAACTCCTCTCCACAGAATGGCTCACTTCCGGGGAGGTTTGGAGTTTAAATCCCCAGAACTATTATTGGTATCTGATTCTATAAGGGAAAGTTTTCCAGAAAACCTCGTTCTTGCTTGGAATCAAACTTTCTACCTTTGTCACAAGTCTGACTCATTACCACACACATTACTCAAGCATACAAACCTAATTACTCAAAAACTTTCAGTGCCAGTAGCCTAGTTTTATTATTTAATATTAGTAACAATTAAAAGATATCAGAACAATATTTTCGGAGATTTCCAAATTTTGAATTTACGGATCAAAGTATTTTCGTTCCAGAATAAATCTATCGCAAACCTAGTTACTCCAAAACTGGGAATCTTTCAGACTCAGAGCAACGGCATTTTATTAGATTAAATGTAGTTAACAATTTAAGGATATCATTAACAATATTTTTCGGAGATTTCAAATTTTGAACTTACGGAAATCTAAGTATTTTCGTTCCAGAAAAAATCTATCGACAAACCTTATTACTCAAAACCTGGAATCATTTAGACTTCAGGCTAACGCATTTGTTATATTAAATTAGTAACATTGAAATAGTATCATAACGGAATATTTATCGGAGAATTTCCGAATTTGAAATTACGAAATCTAGAGTATTTTTTCGTTCAGAATAAAAATCTATCGCAACCTAATACTCCAAAACCTGAACATTCAGAGCTTCAGGTAGGCAATTTTATTAATTAAATTAGTAACAATTTAGATAATCATAACCAAATTTTCGGAGGATTGCCAGAATTGCCAAAAAAAAAATCGAATCGCAAAAACGTTCGCACACTCTCATGCATATTACTCAAACGCCATGAATCATTTAGACTCTCAGGGTAACGCCTTTATTTATTAAATTACTAAAAAAACAAATTTTTCTTAAAAGGATTTTTTCACATAACAATATTTTCGAGGATTTCCAAATTTTAACTATACGGAAATCTAAGTATTTTTCGTTACCAGGAATAAAAAATCTATCGCAACCTTACTCCTAAACTGGAATCATTCAGACTTCAGGCCAACGGGTTTTTTATTAAAATAAATTAGTAAAAACTTAAGCAATCATACTATACTTTCGCTATTTCAAATTTGAACTTACGAAATCTAAGTATTTCGTTTCCGAAAAAATGCTATTGCAACCTATTACTCCAACACCTCGAATGAATAGACTTCAGAGTTTCACTATTTATATATTAAATTGATAAAAAAAAGTTGTTTTATCGTTATTCTTGGAGATTCTTGTATAACGATGAACTTACGGAAATCTAAGTATTTTCGTTCCAGAAGCATACTGTAGCCTTAATTATCCAAAAGCCCATCATTCAGACTTCAGGCCAACGGCATTTTATTAATAAATTAGTAACAATTTTCCAGATATCAATAACAATATTTTCGAGATTCCAACATGGATGAACTTACTGAAATGTCCCGAGTATTTTCTGTTAGAGAAAAAAAACCTATTACAACTATTACTCAAAAACCTGGAATCATTCAGACTTCATGCTAACGCCATTTTATTAGTAAATTAGTAAAAATCAAGATATCGATAACAATATTTTCGGAGATTTCCAAATTTTATTTATGGAAATCTAAGTATTTTCGTTCAGAATAAAAAATCTATCGCAACCTATTACTCCAAAATTGGGATCTTTGAGAGTTGAGGCAATTGGCAGGGGATATTAAACGTAATGAATTTAGATATCTAACAATATTTTCGGAGATTTAAAAATTTTGAACTTACTGAATTAAGTTTTTTCGTTCCAGAAAAAAAATCTATGGCTACCTATCTCCAAAACCTGGAATCATTTAGAATTTGGGCTTAAGCCATTTTATTATAAATTGGGTAACAATTAATATATCTATTTCAATATTTTCGGAGATGTCCCAAATTTTGAACTTACGGAAATCTAAGTATTTTCGGCAAGATAAAGAGATCCATCGCAACCTTTACTCCAAGAACTGGAATCATTCAGACTTCATGCCAACGGCATTTTATTATAAATAGTAACAGTATTTAAGAATTCATAACAATGAATTTTCGGAGATTTTCCAATTTGAACTACGGAGAATCTAGTATTTACGATGTCCAGAATCAAAAAAATCTATCGCAACCCTATTACTCCAGAAACCTGGAATACAGTTTGACTTCAGGGTACGCGCCTGCATTTTATTATTAAATAGTAACAAGCTTTAAGATATCATCAATATCTTTCGGAGATTTCCAAATTTGAACTTACGGAAACTAAGTATTTGCGGTTCCAGAAAAAAAATCTATATCTTCGT
>JABUQX010016274.1:30000-34755 GCA_015478945.1 Trachelipus rathkii | reverse complement strand
ATATATATATAACTAATATATATATATATATATATATATACTATATATTATATATATATATATATATATAATATATAGGATAATATATATATATGTATATATCATTATATATATTATCATATATATATATATATATAATAATTTATATATATACTATATATTATAATATATATATATATATTAATATATATATATCTATATATATATATATATATATATATATATATATATCAGTGCGGCTCGTGGTCAAAATTCTTAAGTAGGCAAATCAAAATATATATTATATATATATATAATATATAAATATATATACTATATATATATATATATATATATATATATATATATTATATATATATATATAATATATATATATATATATATATATATATATATACTTCCGCTCTTTAGTCCGCTAGTCCGCTAGTCCGCTTCGAGCGGACTACCAGAATAGGTGCGGACTAGCGGAGGAGCGGAGTCGTCAGGAAATTAGCTGAGCGGACTTGCACGCTGCGGCTTGATCAATAAAAGTTTCCGCTCTTTTGTTCCGCACCTTTTTGAAAATGAAAGTATAGTTTACTTATTAGGAATTCTTATTTGGTTATAGTAAGAAAAATAATTTTTATTTTAGTTTATAACTTATAACTTTTAGTCAAAGACTTATTGTTTTTTAATAAATAAACTTCCAAAAATAATCTCAACCTCCTTAAAGTTACGAAGATATTTTAAATCTTTTTTTAAAAATCACATTGTATATTCAAAACATTAAAAAAAAAAAGGCATTATCTCGAAAAGTAGACACTTAGAAAAAAACCATCTACATATTGGAATCGGCATATAAAGCTTGATTACAAAAATGTAAAAAAAAATAAAATAATAAAAAAAAAATGAAAATTATTTCGAAAAGATTCGACACTTTACAGAAAAACCAATTACATAATTGGAATCAGCATATAAAGCATATTATATGAAAGTGTAAAAAAAATAAAAATAAAAAATAAAAAATTAAGGGGCTCGAGGACGGGGACAGAGGGGGGACGTTTCCATAACCCCGTAGGGGAAGGGCGGAGGAACCCCCCGCGACACCCAAATACCAAGAGCGGGGGGTTCACGGTAGACCCTTCCCGGAGGGTTTGGAGATATCTTACCTGTCGTTCCCGGAAGGTCCGAGAGGACCCCGATCTGCCATCTTTTGCGGTATTACTCTTGTTATTGCTTAAGTTAAAAAAAAAAAAATGTCAAACTGGGACGGGGTCTTAAAACGTAACGGTTCCTATTATTTTTGAATCATGGTTCCGTCGCCACACTTAAATTGATTGTTGGATCATTACTAGAAATAATTAAAAAAAAAGCAAAAATAATTTAGTTATGTTAGATTTCGTTAAAAACAATAAACAGGGTCATATATATATATTATATATATATATATATATATATATATTATATTATTATATATAATTTTTATAAATTATTTAATTATTATTATAAATATATTATATATATATATATATATATATATATATATATATATAATAGGTGTCGGGGCTTTCATGGGAGTCTACTAAAGTCTTGCAAAATAGGCCATCTATGGGTACGTGGACAGGGTTGGTTAAAGTATTTCTAAGGAGCAGAGATGATTTAGGTTGAGGACCTTAAATTTAGCAAATGGACTGCTGGACAGCGAACTAACACAGCATCACTCTAACAAGGACATCTTTCTTTTCGCATAGGCAGGATGGGTGAACTTGTTCAAAATATATTAATACACCTCTCCCTAGTTCTGCTTCTGTAGAGCGAATATTTAGTATTCGGTGGGGATATTTTGAGGGCAAAGAGGTCTGCCTTAACTGCTTTTAATTTTTGAACAGCTAATCTTTTTGAAAGGTAATTTGGATCTCTTGTCCTTTGAAGAAAGACATTGAGGAGGGAGAGGAAAAATCTTGATTTTGTTATATCATTCAATTTTTTCATAACGATTATTAAAATAAATTTTTGTAAGGATTATACTATATAGTAATTTAATATTAAAACCTTTTGTGAAGTCGCACACATTATTAGCGGAAGACGTGCGGACTTTTGCGGACTTGCGATAGCGGAGGTTTGATGGTCTGAAAAAGGTGCGGAGGAGCGCTAGCGGATACGTTTTCTCGAGGTGTGGAGGTGCGCTTAGCGGACTAACCCTAAATGAGCGGGGTGCCCACCTCTGAATAGATATTAATATATATATATATATAATATATATATATATATATATATAATTATATTATATATATATAGTATATATATATATATTATATATATATAATATATATTAATATATATATATAATATATAATAATAATATATTACTTAATTTCCATAAGCGCGTCAAAGTAGTCCGTTTCGAAATTAACAAAATAAATTTTAATTTCAATTTTGCAGTATTTAAAATGTTTTTTTTTTATTATTTAAAACTTTCGTTTTTACACAATACATTTAATAATTTGTAGTATTAAGTTGTCTCCGTTAAGTAACTTTTACATATTTTTTTATATATAATTATATAAACTATATATATATATATATATATATAATAATATAATATATTATAATATATAATATATATATACTATATAATATATATATATATATATATATATATATATAATATATATATATTAGCGAAATATGCAAGAGAATGAATTTGGTTTCATATTAAGGGGGGGGGGGGAAAAATCACATCACTGTATTGATAACTATTCTACATTTGAATTTCAATAGGCCTACAACACTCGAAAAAGAATTTAGTAATTTTTAATAAAACTTAAATCGAATACGATTCCAATATCCCGTATTTATAAAACTACAGCTCAATTTTATTAAAACACACAAAATCAGTGATAAATTAATATAATAAATAATATGAAAAGGTATTATTACTAACTACCAAACGGCTACACAAAAATCACTTCCCATTTAATAGCCATGAAAACGGAGCTACTGGCTCTGCTGAGGCAGCTACAAAGTAGCGAGCCAAAGAGTTGGACATCAAGCGCGTTTCCAGGCTTGGTTGAGTCAATGATTTAATGAACTTATGAATTTAAATTAAGTACGGTATAAGAGATGATCACAGTTAGCTTAAAATTATTACATTGGTTAATTATTTGTAATTATGTTATTAATAATTAATATTATTATTGTTTCTTGCTAATGCAATTTAAATGGGAATTATTTTTAAAAAAATGACTGCAACTGAGTCGTCAGGCACATCAAAGTGCCTAGCTTTACGAATAAGGAACTATTTTTTATGACTCAGAGAAGTTAACAATTTGCCACCGATCGCACTATTAAAAAAGAAAAGAGTAATAAATTGATACCGGCATCTTAAAGCTAGGCCTTTCGAACGAAATCAATATATATATATATATATAATATAATATATATAATACTATTATATATATATATATATATAATATATATATATATATATATATATATATTTTATATATATATAGTATATATAATATTAATATATATAATATATATATATATATATATAATATTATATATATATATATATTTATATATATATATATATATTATAGATATATATAAATATATATATATATATATATATATAATATATTATATAATATATATATATATATATATATAATATATTATATATATATATATATATATATATACTTTATATATATAATTAATATTATATAAGATATATTATATATTATATATATATATATTATATATTATTATTATAATAATATATATATATATATATAATATATTTATATTATATATATTATATATATAATATAAATATAATATATATATTATATATACTAATATTATTATAATTATATATATATATGATAATATATTATAGTATATATATTATATATATATTATATATATAATATAATATATAATGCTGACTTTTAGATATTTTTTGGGTCACTAAGGCAAGTAGGCGTTGCCTACTCTGCCTACCCCAAAAGCCGCCACTGATATATATAATATAAGTTTATATATATATATAATATATATATATATATGAAGCGGTTATATATTATATTATATATATATATATATAGTATATATATATATATTATATATATATATATATATATGTCGTGTGTTATTTAAAAGCAATACGTCATTCTAATACACGCCGTAGGATAAACAAACGAGCGAGCAAGCAATAACTAAACCGCCGCATTCGCCAACGGAAGTGGTCTTCCGGCCATTGGAAATCTCTCGTGGGCCCTGGAACCGGATTCGTGAGCATTAGGAAATCCCAAATTGACTTCTCAAGCGTCAAATCATACAACGGAGTAGGAGAAAGATAAATTGGGACTTATTGCCGTTCAGAAAGTCCAGAGCCACCGAAAACGGGCCTCGCCCAACCTTTAGGAACCCTAACACGTCTAGCTTGAGAACACTGTGTTGCAGAATAACAAATGAAGCGACGGGAAACTAGAGTTTGACCCCAAATTGGGGTTCGCAGCCTTAAATTTTGAATCAACCATCCCAATCTTGACTCAGCTGTCGAAAATATACATTCTGGTCTAGAGAGTAATTTAATCGACAAAAATAGCCAATCTACTTTTGGCGCTTTTTGTGGCTCTTTTTCACCTGTCGGATGTGGATGCACCCGTATACTAATATATAAGTATTAATATTAATTTATATTATTATATATATATATATATTATATTTATATATAGTATATTATATATTATATATTATATATAT
>JABUQX010016274.1:10000-15000 GCA_015478945.1 Trachelipus rathkii | reverse complement strand
TTAACAGAAATTTTTTTATTGAAAAACAGATACAAGATGGAAAATAGGCTAAAAACAAAAAGGCAAATCATGCTCATAAAACTTACAAACCAAACTTAAACTAATTAAATAAAAAAAAAACTTCAACTGCCTATAAAAGCGACTATTTCCCCCTAAAACCATCCTATATTTCAGGAGCGGCTCAGTGCTACAATATATAGCTGGTTGCATCTGACACTTCACACACAAATTTTATGTATATATATATATAATATATATATATATATATATATATATATATATATATATTATATATATATATATATATTATTTTATAATATATATATTTTATATATTAATATATATATATATATTAATATTATATATATATATATATATTATTAATTATATATATATTATTTATATATATATATATATATATATATATATATATATATATAATATATATATTATATATATAGAATATATATTTATATATATATATATATATATATATATATATATATACTGTAATATATATATATATAAAAGCGTAACTTTAAAAGTTATAATTTTTTTAATTTTTGTTACTTACCTATATAAGTCTAAAAAATAAGTCTTTTTTGCACAGCTATTTTGTTTATTATAAAGAAAATCGGCTTTCCGTTCTTTGGAATGAGCGAACTTGTCAATAACTTTGCGATTGAAATTACAAATGTTCACGATAAACTAGTTTTCCACTTAGAGAAATTGTAATGCTGAAAGCCTGTCTTGCCTCATTGTTTTTTTCACAAATGTCTTAATCCTTATTAATTTAGAAAAAACACTGCTCATTTTCTGATGTTGTCATCGGGATGGTTATAAGGACTTTTAATATTTTTACACATTCACTGAATGTGTCTTCCTAGTTTGTTTTCACTTATGAAATTTCGAAGGGGAAAAGGCCCCCCCCCCCTACAGCTCCCGGTCATTGAACGAAATTTTCGTGCTGAAAATTAAAGAAATATTTCGTTTGTAGTTTTTTCATGTCAAGAAGTGAGTACACTTTATAAGTTTTATTCAAGGTTTGGTCAGAAAGTTGAAATTATAATGGGCAAACATTTCAGGCAGAAATAATGTAGCAGCAATTAGATGACCTGTAAATTTAAATCTGTCTTTTATCTGACAAATAATTGTGTCGCATATTTCTTTTGTCTCTTTACTTAAATTGGAAATACCTGTTTCTGCTTCTCTCCGATTTGCTACATTGCGAGCGCTCTCTTGAAAATTAAAATTTTCTCTTATGGAAAGAACTTTCCTTTCAAAAGTATCAATACTACTTAATACTACTGTGGTCAATGTTCCTCTTTTGAAGTTTACCATAAAGAATGCCTACGCTAGGCATAATTTTATGAAAAAAAGAAAACTAAAAATTAAATTTATTAGCTCCTCGAGAACCTTGACAGTCAATGGAAATTGGTATTTACATCTTGAAAATTTCTCCCCATTTAAGATAACTTTTAAGCATACTTTATTTCTTTCCTTAATTTCAAAAAATAATTCCAAATGATTCATATCACTTACACCCGGTTTTTGTCCATGACGCTTATGGCCACCGAAAAATAAATAATAGAAACAATGGCAAACTAATTTCTTTCCTCGTCAAACCACAAATTCATTTAATGTTTATGCATAATTACATAAATTGAAATGCGTTTAAATATCTGGTTCTTACTTTTAAATAAAACTTAAGGTAGTTAATAAAAAATGTTCAAGGCTGGAGTAAGAACGGCTAAATTTTTTACTTCCAGATTGTAATCGGGCATCGCCTGC
Source organism: Trachelipus rathkii (assembly GCA_015478945.1). Taxonomy (NCBI): domain Eukaryota; kingdom Metazoa; phylum Arthropoda; class Malacostraca; order Isopoda; family Trachelipodidae; genus Trachelipus; species Trachelipus rathkii. Next base: position 13,209 of record JABUQX010016274.1, on the reverse strand, counting down.
AAATAACTTGTCTTCAAAGCAAATTGGTAAAACATTGTTGTCACTCATTTGGTTTTGTAGCGTTTTCGAGATGATGACTCAAAACCGAACAAGTTCATATATATATTAGGTATATATAGTATATATATATATGATATATATATATATATTTATATATATATATATATATATATATATATATATACTATATATATAATATATATAAATATATATATATATATATATTTATATGTATATAATATATATGTATATATATATATATATATATATATATATATATATATATTATATATATATATATATAATATATATATATATATATATATATATATATATATATATATATATATATATATAAACGAAAAAGATTAATTTATTATATAAACGAGGCCTGAACTACAAGTGTTCATTGTCTAAAGCTACATTTCCACAAACAATTAATGCTGTCAAATGTCCAAACTTTTAATAAGTAATTTTAAAATCCTATAATTTTTAGGCAGTACTCAAATTTTACAAGGAATAATTAATTGAACTACAATAATAAAATTAACTACGGCATCACAAATAAATAACGTAATCACTTTTTGTTTAATTCAGTCACAAACTGAATTATAAATTTATAAAATGGAACGAAAAAAAATCGGAATGTTTCGAAACACTTTAAAGAAATATAAATGTTTTGGCTTCTGTTGTAAAACATAAATGGCTGTTATAAAAGACCCGCGTTGTTCGATTTGTGCTTCCACACTCCTCTCGTCCGTAATACATAGATCATGTGTTGCAAAATTTTTGCAAACTAATCAAAATTGTGTGACTTTTTTTTTACATTAAATTGTTGCTTCATTGGAGTATTGTAAAAGATGCAATTTTACTTTATTAAATATTAATCCTAAATTTTTCCCAAAAAATAAAGAAAAAAAATATAAATAAGAATGGAGTCAGCCGTGGCTGAAGATAGTGGTGATTGCACAAACTTGCAAACCAGGTCGCGGAGCCGTCCTGATATACTATATATATATATATAATATAATATATATATATATAATATATACTATAATATATATATATATATATATATATATATATATATATATATATATATATTATATATATATATAATATATATATATATATATATAATATCCGACCCATTGGAACAGTGGACAAAAAATAATCTTTGGAACATAGAGTTACCGGTTATCGGATTACAGTATCCCACCTCTATGGGATTAAAAAATCGTTCATAGTCTGTTACTGAAAAGAGAGCAAACAAATCATTACAACCGGAAAGAATTTCGAAATTTGTATTGTTGACTGCAATATTTACAATTCGAAAACAGTACACTACTACACTATTTACACTTCGAAAACTACTATGACATAACAGAGGGGTTCAATCATAATGAAATAGAAGATCAAAATTTAAATTTAACAAAGATATTCTATACATCACTATGTATAATTTGTATAGTTGACTGCAATATTTATACTTCTAAAACACTACACTACTACATTATTTACACTTCGAAAATTACTATTTATACAGATGCGGTTCTGAATAATGAATAAAGATCAAAATTTAAATTAACAAAGATATTTTATTCATCACTCTGATTCAAACATTTTTACACAAGTTTGACCATCTATTGTTTCATTTTGGGCGAAATTAGTTTTAATCAGTTCAAAATTCTCAACTTTAACAACAAAGCAATCAAGTAAAGTTTCCAGCTGATCTTAAGTCCCTCGAAGGCAAAAGAGAAATTAACCCAAAGTGTGGCATCATTGTATCATTATTTCAATATATATCACAGAAACGCTAGGACAGAGATATCTAAATTAAGCATATATATATTATATATATATATATTATATATATCTATATATTATATAATATATATATATATATATATATATATATATATTTATATATATATATATATATATATAGTATATATATATATATATATATATATACGTGTATGTGTATTGCTGTGTGTGTGTGTGTGTGATGTGTATGTCTTATTTTTATTTTCGTTATCATTATTATCATTATTAAATTGAAAGATGTTCTCTAAACATAGTCACCCTTTTTTAGAAGGTGCAATGACTCAGCGAACTACCCGAGAGAGAGAGAGAGAGAGAGAGAGAGAGAGAGAGAGAGAGAGAGAGAAGAGAGAGAGAGAGAGAGAGAGAGAGAGAGAGAGAGAGAGAGGAGAGGAGAGGACAGAAACAGAGAGAGAGAGAGAGAAGAGAGGAGAGAGAGAGAGAGAGAGAGAGAGAGAGAGAGAGAGAGAGAGAGAGAGAGAGAGTATAATCGGCACGTTTGCTTTTTTTATAATTGTTTGTTTATTATTATAATTCTATCCCTGTTTTCCCGCATTTCCTTTTAAAAATTCCTTTTCATTTCTACTATTCGTAATTCAGTATTCAATATTATCACCTTTTCTTTCATTTTACTCTCACCTTTCCTTTCAATATTTCTTTTTTTTCTACGTTTGAAATATCCTTTTATTTCCTATAAAGACTCTTTCATTAGTTTTTATACTCGACGCAAAATGCGGATAAATATTTATTTATTATAGAGAATGTCCTCCCCTCTCCCCTCTTTCATATAAAAAGAAGGGGAAACAGTTATATAGAAGAGTCCTCCCCGTATCTCTCTCAGATAAAAAAAGAAGGGGAAACGTTTTAGGCCAAGGAAGAAGAAGGAGGCTCGTTCATCGTTGCATATTAGATTGGGCCGCAATGCTCCACACTGATATATTATTTACAAGGCGTGCGAGATAGTCAAGCGATGCGGAGAGGTAGGGGGGAAGTTACACAATTTTCAACATGTCTGTGTTTGTTTAATATTACTGGATATTAAAAAAAATACATACATACATACATACATACATACATACATACATACATACATACATACATACATACATACATACATACATACATACATACATACATACATACATACATATAAATAACAAAATAAAAGAAAAAAAAAAACGGAGAAAACGAAAAATGAAATTAAAATTACAAATAAAAGTAAAAAATAGTATTTTTGACTTCTAGTTTTACTGAATTGGGAAAAACACATCACCCAAGGATATTAAAGTATCCCTTGCTTAATGTCTTCCACAGAATATTAAATAATGAAGATAAATTTTCGAATGAAACCCCTAAATAAAAACAATAGGTAGTACATAGACAAA
>JABUQX010016273.1:25000-45280 GCA_015478945.1 Trachelipus rathkii | reverse complement strand
CTTGATGCACTCAGGTATTCTGTTGATCGAAAATAAAATAACAAAGAATATAATTAATCACTTCTAATGAAAATTATCACTACAGATTGAGATTTATTAGAACTTTTCTATACCTGGAGAGGGGATTCCCTGTTTCAATGTTTTTCGCACTATCAGCAAATAAATAAAATCATTAACCAAATCCAGCAGTTGCAGGTCCTCGAAGTAAATTCAGCAAGTCGATTTGATTCTATTAATCATTAACGAAAGACTATCATATTTATGCCAACTGGCAAAGAGGATGGAAAAAACAATAAACTACTTCAACTCAATTAAATATTATAGTCAAAATTATATACCATGTCTCTATAAATTGCCTAAATTATTATACACTAATAGTCACTATTAAAAGCTTTTGCAACCTGTATATAATTATTAAAAGTTAAAAAGTGCTGGTTGAGTATATAGTTCCAAAGTAACACCCCACTCTTCAATTTCTGAGGATAGATATATCTAGGCATCTGATATATCAGATGAGAAACCTGTTCTTGTTTTTGTAGAGGAGGATATTATACACTTTAATTATTTAACACCAACTAGATGAACTTACATGAATTGAAGAGTTACTAACATCAATTTTACTAAGCAATAAATTGATTATCCACAACTATTATATCATATCCGGTATTTTTACAAACATATCACTAAACCTCATCACACAGATAAAAAATATCCTATACCTTTTAGTAACTCACAGAACCATTCAGATGGAAACGTATTTAGACCTTTTATACAGAATATACAAATACTTACATCTTTCTCTTATAAGTATTATCAAATTTATACTCTGGTGGGTATGAAGATGACTATTTTATTATATAAATCTTATTGCTCATATTACTATCTTTACTCTCATCTATTTCAATACCATTACATCTTTACAAGGTATTAGTTTTCGATATTGGAGCCGTAATAATATATTTGCCAATTCACAAGATCCGGCATTGGAAGTACATTATGTCTCAACATAACTGAATGTCAGCAATCTGTGGATACCATACTTTAGATTTTGAGTTTAAAGCGTTGATGAGAGTTTTGAAGAAACTATGATTCAAACAACACTTCACTATGAGGAGATCCGGCACATTTCAAATTGTTCCAGGCGTATCGGTGAATACTACTGTTGATACTGTGAACCTATATGTAATTTTCTATATTTGTATTTATTACGATTCCATATAATCCACTGCCAAAACAGCTACGGATTAATGGTACATATATCATTACGTGGTAATCGTTCAGTTTTTGCAGTAACAGGTGGCTGTAATAAAAAAACATAATTTATTCTGAATTTGATTCATATATGGAAAGCACGAACATGACGATTTATATGAAAATATTGTCTCTATTATAGAAAAATATAATATGGCATCAACAAGATTTGCTGTTATTATATTTGATACCTAAATGCACGAAAATTGTCACTACACTCTTGTCAACCAAGGGTAAACCGGTCAGATTTGAAAGGTCTCTCCGGGCGCTCGGGCACTTGTCACGGACGGAGTCGCTTGGACAATATAATTAATATATTTTAACATCTTTTGGGCACCACCTAAGATTAAGATCAATACTCATCATCCATTTGAACTAACAGCAGTTGATCTTTTACAATTACCTAAATCCAGCAAATGTATTGGTTTTTATAGACCATTATAGTAAATGGGTGGCTGCAGTGCCCATTAAAACTAAGCATACTGCAATAGTAACAACAGCTTTGGAAAATATCATACCGTACTTACCAGTAATTCCATCAAGGCTAATGTCGGATATAATGCCAGGGAATTTAGAGGCCCTCTTTTTGAAAATTTGCTCCTTTCCTTAGGCATCCTATCATTTTATCTCTCCTCCACCCTACCACCACTTAATACATAACCTTCATAACGAATGGGTTAGTGGAAAGAATGAAGGGGAGTAGCACTTATAATATACGCTATGTCCATTCTAAGAGTTTTTCCTCTGCATGGACCTCTTCTCTGGTTCAGCCACCGGTCTGGGCTTCGCAACCCTACATCCTATAATTAACATTTATACAGGTAAATTTTCGAAAATTCTTAGTATCATTCTGTACACCAATATGCTCACGAAATATCGGATTGAAGTACCTTATCATTCCATCGTTAAGCACGCTCGTTCTCACATTGGAGTCCTATTCTAAGGAGCCCAGTGAGATTCTTATGTAAATTAAACCAGTAATATAGGATGCAGGAACAATAAAGTTAAGATTACTCACTTCTTTATTCCTCATGGTTTCCCATCACAACAATATGGTTTGTTGCTCTTCAAGGTTACGCTTTATCAATTGAACACCATGGGTTAATGATACAGTCTTTTACCCTTTGAATCAAATTGTAGTAAACGAATATACGGTTTTTAGTTTTCTAAGAATATGAGACAATATATTCATGTACAGTAATATACAGAATCGACGTAATTCTTTAATGTATTTTGTTCCGAGCTCCAGACACACAAAGGGTACGTACAAATTATAAGAGTTCATCAACCGTAACAAACTTAAAATAGGCAGTAGGAATTCAACACTCATCCATATATACCATATTTCAGAACTTAGTCAACTTGGCTCACTCATTTCATCGAACTTCTAACACCGACCCTGTCAGCGTCCGTGTCATACAAGGAACCAGATGGTTCAAACGAATATATTGTGAGAAGGCGCTGAGAGCGATTTAAACAAGCAAACTTGAATTGGATTAAACAAGAAAAAATAAGTTCACACTACTCTTGAAGAGTAGCATTCAGACGATGGAAGAAGAAGTGGTATTTTGGCGATATTTCCTGATCGTATTCACATATTACCTGCACAGAGGATATTTTCTTTAATGTAATATATCAACTGAATCAAAAGTATCCTTTAGTTAGCGAATTCCTTAAATCCGATATTATCATATAAGGATCCAAAGGTGATGTGCGATTCAACAACTCCCATTATACCGAGCAAGTGAAAGATATACCTTTGTAATTTAGATAAGAAATAAATCAAGAAACCATGTATGAGCGATATGTTATCTTATATCAATCATATCAATTTGGAGGAGTTTTGTTTCTTTATAACAACCTAATATATAGGAACAGATGTCGGTGATACCTCTTTTTAATTAATAACTCAACTGTTTTTTGCATATTTCACCTGTAACCTGATATTTATTTGAGAAACTCTCTACTTAACTTTCTCTACACATCCTATAAACTTGAAACTCCAGACAGAGATACAGTTTGGCAAGATGCCTCAAATAAGAACAAAGGCTAGAAGGTTATCCATTGAGAGGATTTATCGTCAGATCCATGACTTTATGGGCTCTCCTACAAGATAACAGAGATCCTTTATAACGACACATCACTCCTTGGAATCTTAGAAACAACATCCACTCCTACTATGAATTTGAATATAACCTAAACTGGAACTTTCCACACTTTCAGATACCACATCTAACTCATTATTCATAGGATCCCAGAGATCATTCGAGCCGACATCGAACTAGCATAATTACTCCAAAGAATTTCTAGATTGGACCAGTCTCCAATTAAAAACACCACCCAATTAATACTATCTTAATTGAGAAGGATATGACGATGCGGGCCTTCTTTACATTCAAAACCGTTATCTCTGACAAGGATGCCTGCTTGAGAAATTATGTATTTTAAAATGAACCCTCAACGAAGTATTCTTATACACACAGGGTCTATAAGCCAGGTCTCGTACACGCCAGGATCTTCTCTAGAAAGAAACACACAAGCACTGGGTAACAACGCCCCCAAACGACCGTGTCCTTGGAACAAGAAGACGCAAGGACATTTCACCAGGCATATCAGTATTAGTACAGAAGAACACTTGGAAGAAGAAACGGCAGATGAAGAACGCAGACTCATAAAAGATAGGTATGGCTATATACAATAACATATACTAAAAATCTGTAACCACCTCTTGAAGTAAGTGTTTACATAAAAGGAGAATAATTAATTTTATGAGATACTTCTGCTTGAAATATTGTACTTTTTGTTTAATAAATAAAAAAATTTTATGTGTTTCTTTATTTTTTTTTTTGTAAGGTAAAATATGAATCAAATTCATTTGAGAAATTTTTTTAACACGGAAAACTGAAATTAACCAAAGAATATGGTGATCATCTTTTCAATTCATCGGTGATGTTCTGGTAGGATGGATCATCTGGAAGAGGAAACTGAAGATGAAGAATGGATTTGTTTTCAATTCTTTATAAGTGTTTTCAATTCTTTATTAAGTGTTTTTGTTTTCGTCATCGTCAAGTTACTATAGAGGATGAGGACACTATTACACAACCCTTACCAACCCTTGCAGGTCCGGGTTCATCCGGAACTTCGTCCACCGAACGGAAATACTTGAGACCTGTAAGGTTATCTGAGGCTAGACATAGGTCGGAGGTTCATTCGAGGCTTTCTTGCTCTGATCAGAACCAAACCGCTCCCACGAACCTCAGACCTTCTTTTGAGCAATCATAGGTAAGTCAAAGAGAAACCCCTGAAGTTTCTCCTTTTGATCCCATTCCGGGCGAATGGTCATTCAAACGCCCAACTCCGCCGTCATTTTATATTCCTGAAGGCAAAATCTCACTCAGGGATATGAACAAAAGGGACCTTAGATACACTTTTACACACATTACATTTTTCTTTTTCTGCTTTTGTTGTCATGCTCTCCCCTTTTCTCCGTCAAGTTTTGACGGGTGGGGAGGAAAATGTAGAGTTTCACTTCTACAATAAGTAAAAGAACGATTTTTTGTTATTTTTTTTCAGCAGCAGTAGTTTATAAGCTACCTTCAATTTCTCTGTCTTTTGGTGAATGTTAGTTCTTATTGTTTACTACAAGTCATATTTTTAAGTTGCCTTTCCAAGGTTAGTGGGAGCCATTTTTTGAAGTGATCGATATTGATCCTTAATAAGTCCTATGAATTTCATCGGATACAATTTACGTAAGTGTTGTCTTTGTTGTTTTTAGGATAGATGTCTTGTAAGCAAACTTTCTTTCCTCAAGATAGTCAGATTTAGGTTCTCGTCTGAAAGCTGCGATCATCTTTATTCCTCAATTGTTATCTTGAGGTAAACTAATGCGTAATTCTTTTTATATTCTTAAAGTAATCCATTCATATACTTTTCTTTGCTAAGTAAATTTTTACATGTATATATATATTTTTAAAGGAACAGGGTACAGGACCCTTCTTGTGAACCTTTTTGCTTCAGGATCAGAGTGCTGGATCCCTGCCTGAACAAGTGCTTTTCTTTTTAATTGGGGCACAAGGCTTTTCTTACAATTTCTCCTGTCCTGTGTTAGTTAAGCAGAGCAAGATTTTTTTTGTTATCACACCTTTGGCTTTTGATACGCACTCACAACCGTTTTCATCACTTTATTCAACCCTTAATCATGCCCAAGGTATTTAAGAGTAATAAATATAATCATCTTGTCTTGTTTAAGTAAAATAAATGCAATTATCTTGTCTTGTTTATGTACAAATAAATACGATTATCTTGTCTTATTTAAGTACAAATAAATACAAATATCTTGTCTTATTTAAGTAAAAGAAATAAAGAAATTTTTGACATTGTTTTTATATTTCTTTATTTCTTTTACTTAAATAAGACAAGATATTTGTATTTATTTGTACTTAAATAAGACAAGATAATCGTATTTATTTGTACATAAACAAGACAAGATAATTGTATTTATTTTACTTAAACAAGACAAGATGATTATATTTATTACTCTTAAATACCTTGGGCATGATTAAGGGTTGAATAAAGTGATGAAAACGGTTGTAAGTACGTATCAAAAGCCAAAGGTGTGATAACAAAAAAAAATCTTGCTCTGCTTAACTAACACAGGACAGGAGAAATTGTAAGAAAAGCCTTGTGCCCCAATTAAAAAGACAAGCACTTGTTCAGGCAGGGATCCAGCACTCTGATCCTGAAGCAAAAGGGTTCACAAGAAGGGTCCTGTACCCTGTTCCTTTAAAAATATATATATACATGTAAAAATTTACTTAGCAAAGAAAAGTGTATGGATGGATTACTTTAAGAATATAAAAAGAATTACGCATTAGTTTACCTCAAGATAACAATTGAGGAATAAAGATGATCGCAGCTTTCAGACGAGAACCTAAATCTGACTATCTTGAGGAAAGAAAGTTTGCTTACAAGACATCTATCCTAAAAACAACAAAGACAACACTTACGTAAATTGTATCCGATGAAATTCATAGGACTTATTAATGATCAATATTGATCACTTCAAAAATTTTCTCCTACTAACCTTGGGAAGGCAACTTAAAAATATGACTTGTAGTAAACAGTAAGAACTAACATTCACCAAAAGACAGAGAAATTGAAGGTAGCTTATAAACTACTGCTGCTGAAAAAAAATAACAAAAAATCGTTCTTTTACTTATTGTAGAAGTGAAACTCTACATTTTCCTCCCCACCCGTCAAAACTTGACGGAGAAAAGGGGAGAGCATGACAACAAAAGCAGAAAAAGAAAAATGTAATGTGTGTAAAAGTGTATCTAAGGTCCCTTTTTGTTCATATCCCTGAGTGAGATTTTGCCTTCAGGAATATAAAATGACGGCGGAGTTTGGCGTTTGAATGACCATTCGCCCGGAATGGGATCAAAAGGAGAAACTTCAGGGTTTCTCTTTGACTTGCTTGTGATTGCTCAAAAGAAGGTCTGAGGTTCGTGGGAGCGGTTTGGTTCTGATCAGAGCAAGAAAGCCTCGAATGAACCTCCGACCTATGTCTAGCCTCAGATAACCTTACAGGTCTCAAGTATTTCCGTTCGGTGGACGAAGTTCCGGATGAACCTGGACCTGCAAGGGTTGGTAAGGGTTGTGTAATAGTGTCCTCATCCTCTATAGTAACTTGACGATGACGAAAACAAAAACAACTAAAACAAAAACACTTAATAAAGAATTGAAAACAAATCCATTCTTCGTCTTCAGTTTCCTCTTCCAGATGATCCATCCCACCAGAACATCACACGATGAAATGAAAAGATGATCATCATTTCTCCCGGTTAATTTCAGTTTTCAGGTTAAAATTTCTCAATGATTTTTATTCATATTTTACCTTACAAAAAAAATAAAGAAACAACATAAAATTTTTTTTATTTATTAAACAAAAGTACAATTATTACAAAACCCAATTTAAACACAAAAACACTTACACAATTTACAGATTTTTAGTATTTAATTTATGCCTCTTCTTCAGGTCCTTCTTCATCTGCCGTTTCTTCTTCCAAGTGTTCTTCTGTAACTGTATGCCTTCTTCGTCTTCTTTCCAAGACACGGGGTTGTACCCAGGGTTGTGTGTTTTCTTCTAGAGAAGATCTCTGGCGTGTACGAGAGGCTATAGACCCTGTGAACCTTGATTCATTTAGTCTTTCCTCCTCGCACACCCTTGTCGATACGGTTGGTGCCCATCGCACTGTTTTCCTTTTTCCAAAAGTAGTTTGAATTGAGGGTGGTGTTTTAATTGGAGACTTGTCCAATTCTAGAAATTCTTTGATTATTGATGCTGTGTGTCCCGATGGGATCTCTGGGATCTCTAGTTGAGTAGATGTGGTATCTGAAAGTGTGGAAAGTTCCAGTTTAGGTATATTCAAATTCATAGTAGGAGTGGATGTTGTTTCTAAAGATTCCAAAGGAGTGATGTTGTCGTAAGGATTCTGTACTTGTGGAGAGCCCATAAAGCTGGATCTTGACGATAAATCCTCCATGGATAACCTTCTAGCCTGTCTTTGAGGCACTGCCAACTGTTCTCTATCTTGAGTTACAGTAATAGGAGTGTAAGAAATGTAAGTAGGAGTTTCCATTAAATCAGGAGGTGAAATATGCAATACAGGTGAGTTATTAATTAAAAGAGGTATCACCGACATCTGTTCCGGTGTTAGAAACAAACTCCCCAAATGATATGATGAGATATCGCTCAACTGGTCGTTCTCTATCAAATACTCCTTGTCGGATGGAGTTGTTGATCGCACATCATCTGGATCCGATATCGGATTTAAGGAATTCGCTAACAGGATACTTTGATTCAGGTGATATATTACATTAGAAAAATCCGGAGGTGGAACATCAGGAAATCCCAAAAACTCTTCCTCATCGTCTGAATCCATTTCAAAATTTGGCAATTCTAGAATATCAATTGTTGTTTCGCTCAGCTCCTTCTCAATTTCCTCCACTGGTTCCTGAACCGGAGCTAAGGGTCGTGTTAGAAGTTCGATGAAAATTGGCGTTCGTTCTAAATATTTTGGAGGTGAATTCCACCGTTTTATTTGTTTTGTCGGTGATGGACTCTATATTGTCGTCCGGTGTCTGGAGCCTCGACAATATAAGTTACGTCATTCGAGTTTACTTTAATTATTGTCAATGGTCCTTGATACCTTTCTTTAAATTTGTTCAAGGTGAGGTCTCCTGGCAATTGAACCTTAAGAGCCACCAATTGGCCTAGTGAGTAAGAGTGGTACTTTTCATGTCCTTCATCCCAATACTGGGTAAACCTGGTCCATGGCAGTCTAGGATGGACTCCATGAGCATCTCTAAACAAAATTTCTGTAGGTGTTTTTTTCCCGTTTCTGCATGTTTCAGATGATTATATTTTAAAATTACCTGTGGTAATATGATATCCCACTGACCGGGATCACTGAGAGAAACTCTTAAATACTGTATTAAAGTTCGGTTCATTCTTTCCACTATACCATTCGATGAAGGGTTGTAAGGAGTTGTGTAAATATGATAGATGCCTAAGGAAAGGAGCAAATTTTCAAAAAGAGGTCCTCTAAATTCCCTGGCATTATCCGACATTAGCCTTGATGGAATTACTGGTAAGTACGGTATGATATTTTCCAAAGCTGTTGTTACTATTGCAGTATGCTTAGTTTTAATGGGCACTGCAGCCACCCATTTACTATAGTGGTCTATAAAGACCAATACATAGTTATTTCCTTTGCTGGATTTAGGTAATTGCAAAAAGATCAACTGCTGTTAGTTAAATGGATGATGAGTATTGATCTTAATCTTAGGTGGTGCCCAAAAGATGTTAGAAATTTTTGCGAGTTGACAAGTGTGACAAGATTTAGTGACATCCTGGCAGATCATTCGCAACTTTGGATGCCATATTATATTTTCTATAAGAGCATATAATTTATTCTGCCCTATATGAACAAATTCAAAATGATTTATTACAGCCACCTGTACGGCAAAACTGAACGATACCACGTAATGATAATGATTATTGCGGTTGCAGTGGATTATATGGTCATCTTGAACAAATAGGAAGTTTCGTGACCGACTGAATAATTTTAAGGGTCCCCTGAAGGGTTGATTGTTTCTCAAAACTCTCATCAACCTTCTCAATAAAGGATCAACTTGCTGACATTCAGTTATGTGAGACATAATGACTTCCACTGAATCTTGTGAATTCAATACCAAAGAAAAATTATGTAAAGATATAATAGTGTTAGGCGATTTATCTAAAGTCATCTCCTCCCCACCAGAGTTAATTGATTCGTAAAGAAGGTGAAGATTTAATTCTGATAAATCGTCTTCCATCTGAATGTCTGGTTCTAAAGTATGAATTGTTACCGGGAGAGGTTTAGTATCAGGTTGTAATTGTGGATATGCAATTATTGCTGTAGTAATTGATGTTGGTAACTCATCTGAGTTCTCGGGTGTTAAAAAATTAAAGTGTATTCCTCCTCTACAAAACAAGTAACAGGTTTTCTCATCTGAATCAGATGTAGATATCCCGAATTGAAGAGGGTGTTCTTTGGAACTATACACCAGCACTTTTACTTTATACATGGTTGCAAAAGCTTGAATGCTATGTGTAAATGGCAATTGGCCTGGATATTTTGACAATTTTAATTGTTGAAGGGTTTGTTTTTCACCCTTGCCAGTTGGCAAATGATAGTCTTTTCGATGATCTATTAATTCTTGTACTATTTTCTCTCGTAACGTTATATGTTGTTTAATGTTATTATATAGATAGTGTGAAAAACATTGAAACAGGGAATCCCCTCCTCCAGGTATATAATGTTCTATAAATCCATCTGGGATTTCTGGGATATAACTTTTATTAATCGGTTCGGACTTTATTTCGTAAGAATTACGAGACAAAAAGTCAGCTACAATATTTTGTTTGCCCGGTAAATAGTGAAGCTCGTAATCGAGATCGTTTAATTCCTCCAGAGTTCGGGCGACTCTGTGGTTTATAAGTGGCATATTTTGGAGAAAAAGGATAGGTTTATGATCAGTGTATATGATGACTTTAATCTTGTATAAGAACGGTTTTAATGACCTGACGGCCCAACGAATAGCAGCAACCTCCCTTTCAGTAGTGCTATACCCCCTTTGAGCTTTTGAAAACACTGTTGAGATGTATGCTATAGGTTTTTCTACGTTGTCCTGAACCTGACTGAGACAGGCTCCTGCACCGATTCCCGATGCATCTGTATACAGTAATAAGGGTTGTGCTTTTTCTGTACGATCCGGATAGGTCAATAAGGGTGGTTTAGTTAAGAGTTGTTTTATTTTGTCAAAAGCTTGTTGACATTCGTCCGTCCAAAGGATTGTTGATTTACATTTTAGTAGGTCAAACAGGGGTTTTGCAATCACTGAACAGTTCGGTATATGCCGGCGATAAAAATTAACCAGTCCCATAAACTGTCGAACTTTTCTAACTGTAGTTGGTGCTTTACATTCTTGAATTCCTTTGAGATTCTTTTCCAAGGGAATCATACCCTTACTTGAAATTACATGTCCCAGGAAGTTTACCTCTCGTCTTAGTAAATACGTTTTTGAAGGTTTTAGTTTGAAGCCGTTGTCTCTGAATGCAATAAGAACCTTTTCTAATACTGCCAAATGTTCCGCAAAGGTTTTGGTGATGATAAGCACATCGTCCAGATAAACCCTGACTTCCTCCCAGGAAAGGTGACTTAATATCAAGTGCATGGCTCTCTGGAACGTGGCTGGTCCGTTTTTCACGCCAAAGGGCATTCTGAGAAATTCCCAATGGGATAATGGGGTTGAGAAAGCAGTCTTCTCGATGCTATCCTCCGCCATTTCAACCTGATAGTACCCCTTTATAAGGTCGATAGTCGAAAAATATTGCTTGCCTTGAAGGCTAAAGAGGGTATCTGTCAGATTAGGAATGGGAAAGGAATCTCCCTTTGTGACAGAATTTAGTTTTCGATAATCTATGCATAGTCGCATAGCCCCATCGGGTTTTCTGATGGGTACTACCGGTGCTGAGTATGGAGAGAAAGATTGCCTGATGATGCCTTCAGCTTCGAGTTTTCTGCACACTTCCTCCACTTCATATAAAATAGGACCTTGAAGTCTTCTAACAGGTTCGCATATTGGATTATCTATATAAGTTTCGATTGAGTGTTTAAGAACAGAGGTGCACCCTACATCTGTATCTCCGAGGCTTAAAGCAGTTGGATATTGAAGTAAGAGTTGTATTAGTTGATCTTTTTGTTCCCGAGTTAAGTCTGTTGAATCAAGCTGAAAAGCCTTTTCGAGATTGTCAGATGTCCATTCCTGGTATGTATCTTGAGGTTTTTGGGTGATTTCGACCATGTTTACAGGAACTGATTTAATAGGTTTAATAGTAAGTACGGAAAAGGACCCAAGTGGGTAACCTATTTTAAGTTTAATTATATTACTTGAATTATTATAACAAGGTAGCACTACTGGAGTGTTAAATTTATAAGATATGACCGCATGGTCCATCACAAAGTGATTTTTATCATTTGGAGTAAATAATAGTAGTGTTTCGCCAGTTAAGTCTTTATTTCTTAATATTTCTTCCGGCTTTATAGCTACGTTAACCCCTTTATTAGGTGGAATTGATACATCTTGATCTAATTTAGCAGCATGTTCTTGTCCCTCTGCTGTTCTTATATCTTTTGCAATAATGGTCAAGACATTATCATGTCTTGTTATTAGTTCTTTATTGGCCAAGTCTGGCAAAATATTTTCCGATTGTAAGAGATCATATCCAATTACTACTCCGTAACATACCACCTCATCCGGAACTATCACAAAGTCCCTAGATTGTGTTACGTAATTGTTAGAAAGATGTAATGATAATGTGACAGCCCCCAAAACTCCGAAAATGACATCACCGATGCCGCAAATACTAACATATTCAGTAGGCTGTATAGGATATCTATTAGGATCTAAAAGTTTATAAGTTCTATGTGTTATAATACTAACGGAAGCCCCTGTATCTACAAGAGCATCTATTAACTGTGTTTGTTGGGAATCATCTATTATGACCCCTATAACTAGAGTAGCTGGTGAAGATGTTGATAAGTTTTTAAGATGAATGCAAGGGCCTTTCATAGGCGTAGTTAATGTAAACTCCTGCTGGAGTAAATTAGTAAGTGAAAGATTGTCAGGATTGACTGATCCCTTAAGGGAAGTAGAATCATGTTTGATTAATGAGTTTTCTATTACTTGAGAATCGAGCTCCTCAATTACTGTTTCAGGGGAAGATTTAAAAGGATTGAACATCTCTGTTGGATATTCGGTGACCTCAACTTCTAGTAATTCCGCTATAGGTTCCACTGTTGAATTTTCGGCTTCGTCAAACATAGATGGTTGAGGTGGTGGCAACTGTGACCCTTCAGTTGACGTTCCACGCTTTTTCTGACGCTGTGGTTTAGAATGGTCTTCTGGCTCTGTGGGTGGGTCATTTCCCACAGAGTGAGTTAGTTTTTTGAACGTTTAGGGGATCTCTGTGGACAATTCATGCCCAAGTGACTTCCTTGACAATAAGGACATCGCAAAGTAGAGTCACATCTAACTTGTTTTTCGGTCATTTGTGGACAATTTTGCACTATATGTCCATGTTCTTTACAACGTATACATTGATTCTTTTCGGCATAACACTCTTCATAGACGTGCCCCCTCTTACCACAAAATTGGCAATAAGGCCTCGATGGGCAATCTTTAACATGGTGTCCTGGTGTCTTACAATATTTACAAGAAATGTTATTCCCAGCCCACCATGGTTGTTGTGTTGATGAATATGAAGTAGGTTGTTGAGGTTGTTGTGATGTTGGTTGTTGAGAGGGTTGATTTTGTTGTTGTTGTTGACGATTATTCTGTTGTTGTGGCATACGCCCTTTCTTAGGGGAGTTCTGACCTTTATTAGATGGATAGAAAGTCCTATTTTGGCGAGGTGAGTTTGGAGGGACACTACCTCTAGGGTTATTATTCATATTCGGGGGAGGCATTGGTGGTTTGGCGACCACTTGTGCGAATGTTGGTACAACATATTGTTGTTGAGGTACTGGTTGATAATTCTGTTGACATTGTATCGGTGGTTCATAACCGGGATAGGTTAGATATCCCCGGGGTACAATATTTTGTTGTTGACTGTAATATTCTTGTGTTTGTATAGGTAAGGGTTGTAGTGAATTGGAATGTGTTTGTACATTTGAAATATCAATCACCTCAGGTGAATATGGTTCCGAAATAACTTCCTGTGATGGTATTTGTGGAGTCGTTGACGATGACATATTTCCGTTGTTTTTGTAGCTATTATAGTGTTGTGAGATTATTTTGACTAATGCATCCCAACTCATTGGAACTCCCGCCAAAGCAATTTCACATACAGTAATGGATGCTTGTATAAGTTGTTGTACTTGCAATGGCGTACTATTTATTAATTTTTCGCGCACCATTTTCATATTTTTCACATCTGAACCCGGGAATCCCATCTCGGCTAAACCCTGCAACCTAAGAGCATACAAGGGTATCGTTTCATGGGAAAGAATTTTCGCTTCATTAAAGTTATTGAGATGGGTTTTAACCTTTTTCCGTAAATAGTCAGAAAACCATTCAATAAGTTGTGTTCTTATAACAGTATACCCTGCATTGTTCTTCATTAGTACCTCATATACTTTTTTCATATCCCTCCAAATATGAACCCAGATGTGTCCTCCAACCTTCTGATGTTGATCGGGGATATGTTATTCTCGCATATTCTTCAAAACGTTGTAAGAACTGGGGAAAAGGTTCCCCATTCTCTAATGAATATTTCCCTATAGTAGTGATGTACGCTGGGCAAATTGCCAGTGGCAGGCAATTTATAAATGGGCATTTTGTCAAGGCATTTTGCCCATTTTATAAAATGCTGCCCAAATAACTGGGCATCTTATAAAAATATCAGTAAGGAATGGATTATTGACAGTATTTTAAAAAAAAAAAAAACATTCAAAGAAATAGATATTACGGTTTTTTACATAATATATATATTAATATATATATATAATATATATATATATATTATATATATATATTATAATAATATATATATATATATATATATATATTATTATATATACCGTATAATATATATAATATATTATATTATATATATATATATATATATATATTATATTATATATATATATTATATATATATATATATATATATATATATATATATATATCATCTCCCATCTTCTCTCTCCCAAGCTGGGGGGTAATGTGCGTATCAATGCCTGGAAACAGAAAGTAATAGAGGAATATATAACGCAAGTCGAAAAGAAAGCCCATTAATCCACCCCTTTATACCTTCTAGTACCTGTCCAGAAAAATAACACTTAGAGCTTCACAGAAGGCAACGGACCCTCACTATTTCATCTCTTCAATGTAGGTCCCCTTGCCCAGGTGGGCCACAACCATACTCCCTTCACAAAACCCGCCTTTTCCCCCTATTGTGCACTTTCTTCTCTCCTGCCAAACTCACATTTTTCTCTCCAGCATTTTTTCATTGAATTAACCCACTTTTTCTTCGTCTCCCAGCCAATTGATTCTCAGACATTCACTTCATTATACATCCCCTTAACCAACTGACTACCATCCATCCTTTCCAAAATGACCAAACCATCTCAACGACTTTTATTTTATTCTCTCATTTACGCAATTTTTCACACACCAAACAACTCTCTAATACGTTCATTATTCATTCTCACACCTAACACGCCCCTAAGATTATCCATCTGAACATATTGTACTTTAGATCTATACTCTTTTCAGACAATAGCACTACTATAACATTAACACAGGTAACAACATACCCTCAGGTAAGACCCTAGCACACCCAAGACTTCGTTTCTTTACATCCACAACGATTTTGATTGCACCAGCCACCTTCCTTGCATTCACTTTCCTACTAACACTCTGCATCATCTCCGTTCCCTTTTCATCCACATATATGTTAAATATTTAAACTCGGACACTTGTTCCCGCTGCTCACCCATAATATAACATAACTTTCACACCGAGGACTGTTCCTCACTCACAACCATAACCTTACTTTTATCTACATTTACTTTCAAACCCTTTCTTTTACACCCTCTCTACCAATCCTCCCAAAATCTCTTCAGATTAACCACACAAAACTAAATCATTTGCATATAATAGGTGGTGGCACCCTCAGTCTCTTCCTTCTGAAATATTCTAAACATCATCCTGGTACCCCCACCTCTAACTCTTTCATAACCCCATCATATACAAATTGAATAACCAGGAGACATAACACATCCATAACACATATCATATTAAACCAATCATTCGACTCCATTCATTCTTACACACACTTCATATCGTCATGCATACTTTTGATTCCATTCAAAAGCCTACCACCAACATTATTTATCACTAACACCTGCTAAAGAGCTTCCCTCTTAATCCTATCATATGTCTGTTGCAAATCCTAAAACCTAAATACAATTTATTCTTCTTCTCTCTCTCATTTTCCTCTCAATCATTTTTTTCAATGTAAAAAGATTTGATGCCACACATCCTCTACCACTCCTAAACATTAATTATACAACATATATCTTCCCTACAAAACACTCAATAACCTAATTCACAGCTATAATTCTACAGTTACCCTTATCTTTCTTACCCTTAGATAAGGATACCTATTTACTGCTCTCCTCCAACCTCTGCGGAAGCTACACCCTCCATAGTGCTTTGTTACCAACTTCAAAATCCAATAATCGCCATCTCACTCTGTTCTTGATCACTTCAAATGAGTAATTTCATCTCAACATACTTGTAGATTTACAAATCTTTAACTTTCTCACTCCTGCATACCACCACCTTTACTCAAATGACCTCATCCCAAAAAATACTATTCCTTCTTGCACCATCAAACCCACTAACATTCACTATCACTCTTCAATTACTGCTAATGTTTATGTAATTTTGAAGTGTTCCTCAACTCTTCGTAACATCCATTTCATCAGTTACGAAAGCACAGTCCCTATTCATTATTCTAAGGCAGATTCCCCTTATTCTCATTTCTAACTTCGCGCTTCCTTCCGGAAGAGCTTCCCTAATTTCCGTTGTACTATTCCCTTGTAAGTCCTCCTTCCAAACTGTTTCATTTACCTCTTTTTTTCCTCCAACGTATGCATTTTTTAGTATTCCTTTTTTCCTCCTTATATAAAACCAAACACCTTTCTTTTGAGCCCTCATCATTGGCTTTTATCATTCAGATCAAACGCTTTTTTTTTTTACTTTAACCGCTTGCAATCACCTCTTCATTCTACCACTCATTGTTAACATTCTTAATTCTTACTTTAGCACATCCACATACACTTCTTTTGCACTGCTAATAACCACTTCCTTCATTTGCTTCAGATTTGTTCAGTTTCACTGTTCACATTCAACTGATTTTATTTGCAAGAAGGCTCTACATACTTATCCTTTTACCTTGTTCACTTAACTTCTCACTCTTAATTCTACCACTTCCTTCCTTATCACCTTCCTCTCCACCAAGCCCCCAATATTTTAAATTTTTTACATAAAAACATAAATGATCCCAGTATCATTCCTAACCCCCTCACTGATTTTAAATCCAACACATACTTCAACATCTCATCCTTCACCAACACAAATCAATCATACTTTCACTTCGATACCATCTCTACTACACCAACTCTAGTATACTTTATGAGTATACTCTTGTGTTTTAAAGAAAGTATTACCTTGTACACATACCTCTCTCCTCAACAGAAATCAATCCACCTTCCGCATTCTCATTTTCTCTCCCGCGACATCGCCAAAGCCCACCCTGTTTATACCTATCCTTTTTTGATCACCATACATACCATTTAGGTCACCCAATACAATCAATCTGAAGCTCTACTCACCCCATCCAAAACATGCATTCAGATTATACCTGAAAATCGCACTCTCTTCAATATTACCCGCAGATGGACCATATGTCACAACCACAAATATCATATATTATATATATATATATATATATTTATATATATATATATATATATATTATTATTATATATATATTATATATATATATATATATAATATATTATTAATATTATAATATATATATATTATATATATATACGGTTAATATATTATATATATATAATATATATATATATAATATATATATATATATATATAATATATATATATATATATATATATATATATATATTATATTTAATTTATATATATATATATATATATATATATATATATATATATATATATATAATATAATAATAATAAAGTAAAATGCCCTCTAAAATGCCCAAATTGGACAAATGCCCAGATAAATGCCCAGGGCATTTGCCCAATTTTTAAGTGCCTGGGCATTTACCCATCACTACCCTATAGGAATCATTTTTGTTGATTGATGGGGTATAAATCCCTCCAATAGCAGGACTACTTTAGAAAGAGCCATTATCATTTGCTGGTTTTGAAGGTAAATCGCCTTCAACCAGTCTCCATCTGTTATTATATCAGGTTGTGTTTGATTTGCCAATGACGATGTTGCATTCTCATTTGATGTAAAGGGGACAGATTGACTGTCTTGTGATCCCTGTTGAAGTGTTGACATAGGTGGAAAATTCCATTGTGGAGGTGGCAATCCCGCCATTCTTTCCATCAACCTTTGTCCTTCAGCCATTTGTTGAGTTAGTTGTTGTCTGGTGATTTCACCACCTAGAGGGTTGTTTCTTGTAGAAATCTGATCTAAAGGGTTGTTTCTTGTAGACGGTGTAACCGTAGGAATAGTCGTTGCAAGGGTGGTAGGTGTCGGTCTTACCGACTTTTGTTGCAAGTTCTTTTGTTCCAATTCTGCCGCTAATATCTGCTTTATCTCATCCGAAAGCTCCTCCCCATTCAAATTCAATCCTTCCACATCAATCTCTCCCAATTCATTAACTTCTCCACTCTCATTAATACCCACGTTTTGTGCCATGTTGTATTATTTTAGTGGTATGTGTGTAAGAATGTAAGAGAATTGGGAATAAAAAAAATGTATACTAGACAGTGAAGGAGACGTACGACAATGAAAGATGAACCGACGATGAAGGAATCGGAAACCTTACGCAATAGCACCGGAGCTAGAACCGGATAATATTTCGAAAAAGATAGAAAATCCGAGAAGTCAAAGAAAAGTAGGAAACGGTAGCAAGGTAGTCAGCACTACGCTCTGCTACATTTAGTGTGGGAGTTTGTTGGGTAATGTAAATAAGGATGCAGCTTCCAAGGGAAAAATTATTGTGTATATGTTTAGGGCTAGGTTCAAGCAAATGCAATGGAAAATAAATTATTAAATTAAGATAATGCCACACAAACATTAAATAAAGTTGCTATGACAACCTACCGTTCCTTCTCCAAACAATCTTCCTCTATTCTTAAAGTTAATCTCTCCGCACTTGAGTATCATGCAAAAAAACGTCAGGCAAAGAATGATTAAAAGGCAGGTAAGAATTTCTTTAACAGAAGCGAAGGTTCCAACTCCAACATTGAGACAAGCAAACATGAAAAAAAAACACAGCAGAATTAATAACATAAAAATGTGCCAGTAGCAAAAATATCAGAGGGAAGTATTTGATATTTACCTTTAATTTTATAAGACCTTTTAACTTTTTAGTTAGCCTTGCAAATAAGCAAAAAAAACAAAAAAAACATAGACAGGAAATACAGGTAAGAGAGTGTGCTTTTTCGTTTTTTATTATTAATATATTTTACACATAATAGTTTATATAATTTTAGATACTTATACAATTAGAGTTTATTAGCCATCCTTATAGTACATAAGGATGGGTAAGACCTTAAAACTAAGTTTATATATATATATATATATATATATATATATATATATATATATATTATATATATATATATATATATATATATATTATATATATATATATATACGTCTGAGACTTCGTTGTGTGAGTGGATTTTTAATGAAGCTAAGCAAAATATGCTTTTGGGTGGATTTTTAATGAAGCTAAGCAAAATATGCT
This sequence comes from Trachelipus rathkii, assembly GCA_015478945.1. Lineage (NCBI taxonomy): Eukaryota > Metazoa > Arthropoda > Malacostraca > Isopoda > Trachelipodidae > Trachelipus > Trachelipus rathkii. Next base: position 25,880 of record JABUQX010016273.1, on the reverse strand, counting down.
GTTGGGTGGATTTTTTTTATGAAGCTAAGCAAAATATGCTTTTGGGTGGATTTTTTTTATGAAGCTAAGCAAAATATGCTTTTGGGTGGATTCTTTTAAGCTGATACCAATAATATGCTTTTGGGTGGATTTTTAATGAAGCCAAGCAAAATATGCTTTTGGGTGGATTTTTAATGAAGTCAAGCAAGATCTTACTTTGGGTGGATTTTTAGAAAGCCAAGCAAGATCTTACTTTGGGTTTTATAGCCGATACCAATACTGTAATCGAATATTGATACAGTTATTATTCAGACAAAAAAAAAAACAAGAATAAATTCTTAACTAATTAAATATTTAAAACTCTTGACGAAATTATTTTTAAATCAAATAAATTAATTAGTGATCACTGCCGATACTAGATAGATTAAGAAATGTAGTATAATTTTAAGTTATAAAAGTTATACTGATTATCACTCCATACACTTTTGTTTAATTATTTAAATGTTTTAACGGATGACTCACTATTGGTTTTTTTTATTTATTCAATATCAAAAAATCAGAAAGATAAATTTCAGTTCACCGAATTAAAGTTCTTCACAAACAAAAAAAACAGTTTGTATACATAATCTATTTGCACGTCAATATTTATTTTTAGCTTTCCTACTTTCAATTTACAATACAAAGTAATTTATTACAATAATGATTTATGTACTTATTTCAGGTACATTAGACATTGTGAGGTGTTGTATAAAGAAGAGAAAATTCAGTAAAAAAAATTTAACGTTGCACTTCAATACAAAAGCCACTAATGCAAATGGGTGCTGTGCCCAAAGTGAAAGATAAGCATTCAAAAGGGGTATTGTGCCCCTGGTTCAAAAGTAAACCAAAAAGTCTCCTACTC
>JABUQX010016273.1:0-20000 GCA_015478945.1 Trachelipus rathkii | reverse complement strand
GTTGCAAAACTCTTAGAATTTTTCAAGTATTTGCAATTTATTAGCAGTCAAAGCATGATTGAATTGATTGTTCTATAATATAAACTTGCAGAGGTCTTTCAAACATACAATTCTTTCTAGAATCAAATATGTTCTATCCACCTTGTATTAACATCTGAATTGGCATAAGTGGGCTTGCAAGAAGTGGATCCAAGTCTCTTTGTTTCTTTTAAGTTCATTACAGCTTAAAACTGGAATGATTGAAATGTTTACAAATATTCCTACATTTCTTTATTAAATCACAATGTTCTTTGAGAAAATAAGGCATCTTAAATAAATTGAAGTTTATGACATAAAACGAAGAAAAATTGTGTGTATCCTGCTAAATCATTTCCAAGTTTCATGTTATATGCTCCTTCTCGAAGGATCAAATGGATTATGCCTAGGAGGAATTTCCAATTATCATCGGTAATTTCCAAACTCATAGTGATTTTAATTCGAGAATGAGAACCTGGAAATACTTGCAATGTGAGTACACAGTCATTTTTTTCACACTCGTGGTAAAGCAGAGTGAGTTAAAGAATACATTAGTCATTGATTATTTAGCTCTCTATTATCTGTTGTAATGATATCATGATCACCTTAGATAACTTCTCGAATACGGCTGATCTCATTTCCTGAATGAAGTTGGTAACATTTTCTCTACAAAATATTTCTACTAGGAATAAGATATAGTTGAAGATAGGCAATAAGTTCTATGAATCCCTTCTCTTCTGTGACTGTGGATGGCTGAATTAAAAACTGCGATAATTTTTTTTATTTTCTGTGATTTGGGTTCATTCTGATATGCAAATTTTTTTTGGGGGAGAACTCTCCTCAAAACTCACTTATTTCTCGGCTTGGATCTATTGCTCTTTTGTGTTTTCCCCTGTCTTCTAGAAAATACAAGACTCTCCCTTTTACTATTAAAATTTTTGGAACTTCCAGATATTCTCTTCAATGATGATTTTCCATATGTTCATGAAGTGGCGTTGTACTAAATATAAGATTTAATGTTGAAAGTTATATAAAAATATTTTTTTTAGCATTTCTTTATAGTTAGGAAAGTTCATAAGAAATTCTGGTTCCGGCCCGGAATTTTTTTTTGTGATTCCGGCTAATTCCGTTCGGCGGAACTGAAAATTTCAGTTCTGGTACAACCCAATATATATATATATATATATTATATATATTAATATATTATATATATTATATATATATATATATATATATATATATATTATATATATATATATATTATATATATATATATATATATATATAATATATATATATATATATATATATATATATAATGTGCAGATTTTAATACTTTATATACTTGTGTATGTTTTCAAAGAAAACACTGCCCAGGACCACGCAAAGCCTAGAACTGTCATTGACGCCCAGTGCCCCGCCCTGTTGCTAAGATACCCCACTGGCCTCAGTTGCCTCCTCCAAAGACCGTTAAATTCTGATGTCCAGATTGCTCTGGATGATGGTTGGTTGACACTCTATGGAAAAGTGAGAGACAGTTTCTGGGGCCTGTTTGTCATTTTGTGCAGATATTTGAAGTGGTCTGGTTAAAGTTTAAACATACAGTATATTTGTAATATTACAGTTTGGGTGGTGGCCGCATTTAGTTTGGCCTAAGACAATTGGACTTATACATTAAGAGAGTTGAATTCAGATGCAATTTATGGTGGATGTTCATTTAGTATACAGTATTGTTTGGTTGGTATATTGTTTGGTTGTCGGTTTCTTAGATTGTATAATAAGGCTTTGGAAAATGGAGATGTTTTAACCTTGGTTTAGTAGGTTTGGGAAAGTGTAGTGTAGCAATGGGTGTTGAGGTGTTTCGTGTTTTAAGTGTAGACTGTGTGCTATCATTTCTAAATGTTATCTTGGTAAATTTTGTTTCTTCGTGTAATGGTTTTTGTGGAGTTGAGTTTGCATCCTGTTATAATCTGGTGCCTTGTTTTGGATGGTTGGAATTTTTCTCATGTTTTTCCTTGGTTAATAATGGATGCACATAGGTGATACATCTATCTATGTGTTGAAATGGATGTGTTTTTGGTAGATGGTGATGGATAATTTGTTTTAATTTTTAAATATCAGTTTCAAAAGCTTTATTTATATATATATATATATATATATATATATTATATATATATAATATATATATATATATATATATATAATATATATATATATATATATATTTATATATATATTATATATATTATATATATATATATATATATATATATATATATATATTTATATATATATATATATATATATATATATATATCTGAATCCAGTTTTTAAAAAACGGAGTTCAAAACTTATGTCAGATCCAAGTTCAGTTTGAAGTTCTTGGCAAATCCAACTGTAATAAAAGTATAGTAAATTATTGTATTGTATATTATTGTATGTTGATAGTGAAAGTGTGTGTGTGTAAGATAAAAACAGCAGTGGATGGAGGGTGAATGATTTAATTTAGTAGTGGAGTGAAGGTTGGAATGTGTTATATCTTATGACTATTTATCCTGTATACCTGGCGTTTGGGTGAATGAAAGAATCATTAGGTAGGGGTGGCCAGGGACATTGTTAAACTGGTGGAGACTAATAGAGAGTGGCAGGGTGCCTCTCTGCCTATTTTAATGGCAACCTCAAGATAGATTTTGTTTTACAATAATGGTAGCTAATCTTTTGGAATACGATAATATGACGTTTCACCATAATTAACAAAATCATCTTGAGGACATGATAGAGTGTATTTGTACAGATTGTTGTAAGTGGAGGGGTTTGAGAAATTCAATAATGTAGGATAAGGCAATCCACTACCAACCATATATTTAATATCTCAACAAGAAGAAGTGATATTGGTAGTTGGCGAGGATGATGTCTGCAGTGTGCAAACTCTATTGGTTGGATAAAGATAAGGCAACGCAGAACAAGTATCCTTCAGAGTTTAATTACTTTATTATTTATGTTCTAATATCACACTAACATATTCGACACTATTAAGACTCACTTAAGAGAGATATATAAGAGACAATGTAAGAAGAGCCACTACCTGGCCATCTTTGTGAGAACTGATGTCACTAGTATCAACAACACTGAATCCAAACCTCAAGCTTCATGCAAACTCCACAAAAGACCACTACACTAGGTGCTGTGTACTAATTTTGTTGTAAACTACAAAACTTACACATATTTTTCGCGCTTAGTCAACAAACCTAATGATATCATATACTAATAATTTCTCAGACGTGCACTGGGACGATTAACTGTAATTATTTCTTTGCCGAGTACATGACGTTGAACGATTAGAGCACAATTCGCCGATTGACCAAAGACATTGAAAGATGACAAGATTAATTTGAAAACAAACTTATTCATGAAAATTTTTCTTCTTCTCTTATTCTAATATCATTTATATTTATATTAGGTGGAATTTGGGCAGAAACTTCTAAAATCATTATATTGATATACTTGATATAATAGCTCAAAAACTATATATAATAGTTTTATAGATAACTACCGATTTTTAAAAATACTAGGATATATTACTAATGATTAATATATAATTATTATATATATATATATATAATATATATTAATATTATATTATAATATAATATTAATATATATATATATATTATTATATATTATATTATATATATTAATATAAGGCTTGTAGACAGGAAGGGTCAGGGGTGGTTATACAACTACCCTCGATAATTATTATATTAGCGTAATCAAATTTTTTTTTACCTAGAAAAATCTTAAATAATTAATATATTTTTAGAAATTCTAAAATATATAATCTTTATGAAAGAAATTATAATAATAATATAAATTAATAAATAATTATAATTATAATAGTTAATCAATGAAAATGACTAAGTTTTATTAATGGAATATGAGGTAGACTGTTTGTTAGGTCCGTAAAATTTTACTTAGGTTGATAAGTGGCTGTTCACCTCATACATGTGATAATAAATTTATTAGACACCAGGGACTCTATAAATTAAAGTGGATTTCCAAGTTTTGCAGTTATAGATAGTAAATTGGATCCTTCAATAGGAATAATGATGGATGTATAAGATTTAAAAGATAAGGAGGGAGCTGTAATCGTTGAATGGGAACTTGAGCAGTGTTTATTCCAGTCCTTTCAGAACTATTAAGCTGGCACAAATGGGTTTATACTTATCACTACTATATCATATATATCATAAACTAATCATTATCTTTCTCTCATTAATCCACTGGCTTCGCATGTGCATATATCTCAGCTCTTATTATAAGGCCATAAGAGACAGTGCCTGATCGGTGTACGGCGAGAAAATTTCTCTCCTTCTCAACCTATCCACTCTCGCTAATTTTCATTCAGCCTGAAATCCAGAGGATACTCTTCGACGAGCACGCTCGCGCTCTCACTCAAGGAAAGTGCGCTATACCTCCTTGGTTCTAATACTGACAAATTTCATCTCTAGCAACTTCTGTAATCTCCCTTTCCTCTTATCCGATCTGATCATTGTGTTGCTAATTCTCAAACTGAAGAAGCCTAATCTCTTTCAGCTGCTCGACCATTAACTAGTATTCTCTATGTCTCAATACTAGGACTTTCCTCCTAAGTGTTGGAGCCTTACACTATGTCCAACTATTCCGAGATACAGAGAACGCGCCTCTGATCGGTCACTGTTGCGTACACTATCCGATTTGTATAGCACGGTGTGCTGTAACTCGACTTCTTAGATCATCTGGAAACTCACTCGATTGCGCCAAGTACGCACTTCTCGTTGCACGAAGTCTGCGGCGAATATACATCACTATCTACCGTTTATGAAGATTTTATCAAGAACATGCAGAAATTACATATATACTAAGGAGCGGAGTACTCTGGCGCGCGATGGACAGCTTAGAGCGTACACTCAGCAATAGTCATTTAGACACCAGAGAGGATGATCGGCAAAGCGTCACACACTGTGAGTATGCTCGCACAGCTCACACCATCACTTACTTCGAGGATATATGCAATCCATATTTCATTTCGTTAGGGCTTACTTATTCTAGGTGCTATTCACACTCTTTCAAGTCGACCTCATATCGGCTGTTGTTTGCATGGGGCGCTTTTCTTCTTTTCTGTCAATAGTGGGTGTTCCTCCAGGGTTCTGTCGTTCTCCTACCTTTATTCCTACTATTTCATTAATCGAATCTTCTCAACCTGCACCCTAACTCTATCCCACTCGTATTCCGATGACTAGACCCTTCATTCTTTAACACTCATATCAATTCTACTCCAACTTTTATTCTGGAATTGCCTCTCGTCTTTATCTTTCGCATTTTACTTTTCGCTGATGATTGAAATAACTTTGTGGAAATTCCAATTCTTCTAAAAACCCACTATTCCAACTCCTTCTCCAAAATACCTTCCAACTTTCCCGTCGCTTTCTTCGATTCAGTCATCTCTCCTTTCTCCAAAATAAACATCCTTGGCTTAAATGAACAAAAAAATGTCTTGGAACCTCACATCACAACGGTTGCTAAGGCGGCCTCAAGAAATTGGAAGTTCTGTTTAGACTGTGAGACTTTCCTTCTTTTCTCAGTTGCTCCGCTATACAAGGTCCTAATCCGCCCTGTATGGAGTACTGCTCTCATATCCGGGGGGGGGGCTCTGGTTTCACCGGCTTTTGGACAGGTCGAGTCAACGGCAAAAAGGTTTTTAAACAGTTTTTGGTACTTTCCAGTTCACTTGACCCTCTATCTTTGGCGGCGCGATGTTGGTGCTAAATCTCTTTTCTATAGGTACCGCAGCCGGCAGGTGTTCGAGGGAATTACCACTCGCGTACCACCACCTTTACGACCCTTTCGTAGCACAAGGGGTGCTGGTATCTGCACACGAGTATGGTGTTTGACATTGGTAACTCTAGGCTAGTTTGGGCTGTGGTGCTTCCTCTTTCCCACACCTATGTTTTGTGGAATTCTCTCCATCGTTGTATTTCCTCGAATTTAATCTCCTCCCTTAAAGGCTGGCGTCTGTGCTCATAGCGTAATTTGCGCTAGAGGGTGAAGCTTTTGAGAGTACTACAGCCCCTCCTTGAATAGGGCTCTGTTCCGTGAGTGGGTTGTGACAACTGTAAAAAAAAATCCTTGAATGGGCAGATATGTTGCAAATGAACTGAATCTCCTATTCCCCCCATCCAAAACATCATTCAGATTATCCCAAGAAAATCGTACTCTTTTCAACATTACCCTCAGATGGATCATATGTCGCAACCACACAAATTTTTACCTTTTCAAACTTAAATTTAACCTTTAGACTTCCTAGTACCCACACACACAAAATCTACCATAGCTCTCTACCAGAAGTCACTCATCAGAATTGCAATCTTCTATCACCTTTCATTCTTTCCACACCAACACAAACCATTTCACACCACACACTAAATTTCTCATCGTTTCCTTTTCATCTTATGTTTCAGTCGCGAGCAAATCAAATTTTGCCCTTTCTAAATACATCCATCACTCTCTCCTCATCTCCTCAACATTTATTCCTCTGAAATTTCATATACGATACGATTCATATATTTTCGCCGAAGAATAGAAGGTCGCTTACGCGATCACGACCTTTCTCCGACCTGCATTAGCATTCCTGGCAAATGATAAGTGGTAGTAGGCAGCCAAACTACCACCGTCACTTAGTAGCCTTCTACGACACGCAGGACATCAAGTGGGCAATTTTTTCTCCCTACACGTATGAATAAGGGATAGGGATGTCTGTAAGATGTTGTCTAGAAGAGGGTGTGGAATAAGTATGTGTATATGATATGTGTATAAAAGATTGAGTGTGGATTATGAACGCATAACAGAAAGGCGAACCTTTAGGCACTGGAATGTCATACAAACCATAAGCAAAATATATATATATATATATATATATTAATATATATATATATATATATATATATATATTATATATATATATATATATATATATATATGATATATATTATTCCTATAGCTACTCATCACATTAATAGAATTATTATTTGATATTAATTAATTATTTAATTATTAATTATTATTATTATTATTATTAATTATTATTTTTATTGTATTATTAATTATATTATTATTGAGTTTAATATTATTCAAAATTCTTAATATTTGTTCAATTAATCGGCAAAATAATCGGCGAAATTTGCGATGACGATGACAATTTAAAAAAAATATGCCGATTTTTGCCGATGAATGCGGATGTTACCTGCCTCACTAATATATATATATTATGTATATATATATATATTATTTTATTATATTTATATATATATATATTATATATAATATATATATATTATATATTATATATATATTATATATATATATATGTAATATGTATATATATATATATATATATATATATTATTATATAGTATATATTATATATATATATATATATATATATAATATATATATGATTTATATTATATATATATATATATATATATATATATATTGATGAGTTTTTTTCTTTTCTTTTTTATTTTCTTTAAAGGATGAATGTTTCTTGGCTGGTGGAAGAAGGAGAGGAAGATGAAGAAGAAGAAGAAGAAGAAGAAGCTAGCCTGGGTTTATTTATTTATGGATGGAAGATGGAATAAGAAGAGGATGCAGTGTTTTAGTGCTTTATTTTAGTGTTGTGCCTTTAGTGAATTTCTTATGTGTCTTCTAATTGGTATTTTTTCTGTATTCCAGTAATTAAGCATTGAATTATATATGGGTTAATTTTTGTCTAAGGAGTCTAATGTGTAAAGGGTAATAAGGTCACATAGGAACTGGATTAGGGTATGGATTAAGAAGTAGTAAGGGTTTAGTTGACGTTGACGTTTTTTGGATGTACATTGAAGATGCTTTTGGATTAAAAACGTTTGGAAAATAAAAGCCCTCCCCTCAGAAATTTCTGGGAACTGGGCTTCCTGTAAATAAGTAAATAATAAACAAATAATTAAGCATCCTTAAATCTAAATAACATAGTTACATATAGGTAACTATTTCAAACAAGAAAAGTTTATTTCATCTTCAAAGAGGTCTTTCAGTTGTAATTGTTGACTTTCCCTTGGAATACTGGGATTCTTCTTCTTTTGAGGGTGAGTTTTTGTTCACTATTCTCTGTTATCACTTTTTCAGTGGTAGCAGAGCGTAGTTCCGAAGGTGCCTCTGGTGTTGTGCGGTAGTAGGTTGTTGGTTTATCATGGTTAAGGGTGAAGGAAGTAGTGGTGATGGTGATAAGAAGGTAGTTGTGGTTGAGAGAGGTGGTAGGTGTGGGTGTCCAAAGTTTACTGGTGAAATGGATACAGAGGAATATGAAGTATGGAAGGAACAGTTGGATGTCTGGTATGATGTGTATGGTGAGGACCACGAGAAACCGGCTGGTGTGGTTTTGTTGAGTTTAGGGAGAAAGGCTTTCGAGTGTGTGAGTAAGGTGGAGTGGAGGTCGTTGGGAAAGAAAGAGGGTGTGGAAGTTATTGTGAAAAGATTAGATGAGAAGTATGCCAAAGAAAAGCAGAGAGACAGATACGATCGCCTATGTGAGTATTTTTACATAAAGAGGAAAACTGGTGAGTCTATTAGGGAGTATGTGAATAGGTATGAGTTGGTGGAGGAGAAATGTAAGGTAGTGGGGAAGGTGGATCTAGGGGTAGATATGAAATGTGTGCACTTGCTGGAAGGAGCGAATATTGATGATAATCAGAAGCAAATGGTCTTGGCGTATTGTGGTAAGGATGTGTGGGAGTTTAAAATTTTTAAGGATGCCTTGGTGAACATTTGTGAAGGGTTTGGAAGGGTTAATGTTGCGAAAGTGAATAATGAAGTAGTAGAGAGAAGCGGGGTGTGGTACGGAAGTAACCAAGGGGGTGCAAGAGGGGGTGGGCCCAGTTACGGTGTGAGAGGTGAGTGGAAAGATGGAAAAAGGCTGAATGCAAGAGATGCTTTTGGGAATGTAAGGAAGTGTATAATCTGTCGATCGGAATATCATTTTGCGTATTTGTGTCCCAAGAATGCCTTGAATGATAGAAAGAATAAGGATAAAGAGTGTTCGAGTGGTGAGAATCGTGAGCAGCGGAAGGAGGATGTGAGGGGGAATGTAGAACGTGAGAGAAACAAGGTGTATTTGGTGGAGAGAAATGAGGTAGCAACTGGAACAGGTGAGAGAGATGTTTACATGGAATCTGGTATGACTGATGTGGGTTATCGGAGGAGGTGGGATAGATTCGGGAATCTAAAGAGGTGTGATTTTTGTTATTCGGAAAAACACTTGTGGAGGTCTTGTGATGTGTATAGAATAAAAGAAAGCGAAGGGGTGAAGAAGTTGTGTTCGGTGGATGATAGTAGTAGTGCAGAAAAAAGGGTGTATCCGGTGGGTAATGTGGAGATGAATAGAGTAGGGATTGGTAGAGGAAAGAGGTTGGTGAATTACGTGAAAGAAAGTGAGGCAAAAGCATGGATGGGAATGGGAAGAGGGATATCTGTTGGGACTAATACGAGTAGTGAGGAGTCATTGTCTGAGGTGGAAGAGGTGGAAAGTGTTAGACTGAGGATGAGGAAAGAGTTTGAAGAGATAGTACAAATATGTGATACTGGGGATGGTGGTGAGACCGATGGTGGTAAAAGGGAAGGACATATGGGTGAAACTTCGGACAATTGTGGAATGGAAGAGCGTGACAAGAAGGGAGAGCTAGTTGTGAGTGATGGAAGTTGGTCAAGTGAATTTAAGATTAGGGATGTGGTGGAGGAGGTGAAAAAGAGGAAGAATAGGTTGAGGATGAATAGGAAGACTGAAAGAAAGGATGCAGGACAGGAGCAACTGTGTGAGTAGGTGTGTTGAGGTGTTTGTTTGTTTTTTTATGGTGTTGTTTTTATTTTGGGTTGTCGTTGTGGGTTGGCATGGTGAGTTTGTTTTTTTTGAGATTGATGTGGTTGTGTTTGAAGTGGGCGACAGTGTGAGAGAAAGAGAGGGGAGAGAAAGGTATAAGAATGATGAGTTTTTTTCTTTTCTTTTCTTTTCTTTAAAGGATGAATGTTTCTTGGCTGGCGGAAGAAGGAGAGGAAGATGAAGAAGAAGAAGTGATGAAGCTAGCCTGGGTTTATTTAATTATGGATGGAAGATGGATGGAATAAGAAGAGGATGCAGTGTTTTAGTGCTTTATTTTAGTGTTGTGCCTTTAGTGAATTTCTTATGTGTCTTCTCATTGGTATTTTTTCTGTATTTCAGTAATTAAGCATTGAATTATATATGGGTTAATTTTAGTCTAAAGAGTCTAATGTGTCAAGGGTAATAAGGTCACATAGGAACTGGATTAGGGTATGGATTAAGAAGTAGTAAGGGTTTAGTTGACGTTGACGTTTTTTGGATGTACATTGAAGATGCTTTTGGATTAAAAACGTTTGGAAAACAAAAGCCCTCCCCTCAGAAATTTCTGGGAACTGGGCTTCCTGTAAATAAGTAAATAATAAACAAATAATTAAGCATCCTTAAATCTAAATAACATAGTTACATATAGGTAACTATTTCAAACAAGTTGAGTTTATTTCATCTTCAATTCAAAGAGGTCTTTCAGTTGTAATCGTTGACTTTCCCTTGGAATACTGGGATTCTTCTTCTTTTAAGGGTGAGTTTTTGTTCACTATTCTCTGTTATCACTTTTTCAGTGGTAGCAGAGCGTAGTTCCGAAGGTGCCTCTGGTGTTGTGCGGTAGTAGGTTATTGGTTTATCATAGTTAAGGGTGAAGGAAGTAGTGGTGATGGTGATAAGAAGGTAGTTGTGGTTGAGAGAGGTGGTAGGTGTGGGTGTCCAAAGTTTACTGGTGAAATGGATACAGAGGAATATGAAGTATGGAAGGAACAGTTGGATGTCTGGTATGATGTGTATGGTGAGGACCACGAGAAACCGGCTGGTGTGGTTTTGTTGAGTTTAGGGAGAAAGGCTTTCGAGTGTGTGAGTAAGGTGGAGTGGAGGTCGTTGGGAAAGAAAGAGGGTGTGGAAGTTATTGTTAAAAGATTAGATGAGAAGTATGCCAAAGAAAAGCAGAGAGACAGATACGATCGCCTATGTGAGTATTTTTACATAAAGAGGAAAACTGGTGAGTCTATTAGGGAGTATGTGAATAGGTATGAGTTGGTGGAGGAGAAATGTAAGGTAGTGGGGAAGGTGGATCTAGGGGTAGATATGAAATGTGTGCACTTGCTGGAAGGAGCGAATATTGATGATAATCAGAAGCAAATGGTATTGGCGTATTGTGGTAAGGATGTATGGGTGTTTAAAACTTTTAAGGAAGCCTTGGTGAACATTTGTGAAGGGTTTGGAAGGGGTAATGTTGCGAAGGGGAATGATGAAGTAGTAGAGGGAAGCGGGGTGTGGTACGGAAGTAACCAAGGGGGTGCAAGAGGGGGTGGGCCCAGTTACGGTGTGAGAGGTGAGTGGAAAGATGGAAAAAGGCTGAATGCAAGAGATGCTTTTGGGAATGTAAGGAAGTGTATAATCTGTCGATCGGAATATCATTTTGCGTATTTGTGTCCCAAGAATGCCTTGAATGATAGAAAGAATAAGGATAACGAGTGTTCGAGTGGTGAGAATCGTGAGCAGCGGAAGGAGGATGTGAGGGGGAATGTAGAACGTGAGAGAAACAAGGTGTATCTGGCAGAGAGAAATGAGGTAGCAACTGGAACAGGTGAGAGAGATGTTTACATGGAATCTGGTATGACTGATGTGGGTTATCGGAGGAGGTGGGATAGAAGAAAGAAAGAGGTGGGATAGATTCGGGCAATCTAAAGAGGTGTGATTTTTGTTATTCGGAAAAACATTTGTGGAGATCTTGTGATGTGTATAGGGTAACAGAAAGCGAAGGGGTGAAGAAGTTGTGTTCGGTGGATGATAGTAATAGTGCGGAAAAAAGGGTGTATCCGGTGGGTAATGTGGAGATGAATAGAGTAGGGATTGGTAGAGGAAAGAGGTTGGTGAATTACGTGAAAGAAAGTGAGGCAAAAGCATGGATGGGAACGGGAAGAGGGATATCTGTTGGGACTAATACGAGTAGTGAGGAGTCATTGTCTGAGGTGGAAGAGGTGGAAAGTGTTAGACTGAGGATGAGGAAAGAGTATGAAGAGATAGTACAAATATGTGATACTGGGGATGGTGGTGAGACCGATGGTGGTGAAAGGGAAGGACATATGGGTGAAACGTCGGCGAATTGTGGAATGGAAGAGCGTGACAAGAAGGGAGAGCTAGTTGTGAGTGATGGAAGTTGGTCAAGTGAATTTAAGATTAGGGATGTGGTGGAGGAGGTGAAAAAGAGGAAGAATAGGTTGAGGATGAATAGGAAAACTGAAAGAAAGGATGAGGGACGGGAGAAACTGCCAGTGTATTGAGGTGTTCGTTTAGTGGGTTGTTTTGTGGTGGGTTTGTCTAGAGGGTTGAAAGTTTTTTTTTGCTTTTCCTTTGAGATTGATGTGGTTGTGTTTGAAGTGGGCGACAGTGTGAGAGAAAGAGAGGGGAGAGAAAGGTATAAGAATGATGAGTTTTTTTCTTTTCTTTTCTTTTCTTTAAAGGATGAATGTTTCTTGGCTGGCGGAAGAAGGAGAGGAAGATGAAGAAGAAGAAGTGATGAAGCTAGCCTGGGTTTATTTAATTATGGATGGAAGATGGATGGAATAAGAAGAGGATGCAGTGTTTTAGTGCTTTATTTTAGTGTTGTGCCTTTAGTGAATTTCTTATGTGTCTTCTCATTGGTATTTTTTCTGTATTTCAGTAATTAAGCATTGAATTATATATGGGTTAATTTTAGTCTAAAGAGTCCAATGTGTCAAGGGTAATAAGGTCACATAGGAACTGGATTAGGGTATGGATTAAGAAGTAGTAAGGGTTTAGTTGACGTTGACGTTTTTTGGATGTACATTGAAGATGCTTTTGGATTAAAAACGTTTGGAAAACTAAAGCCCTCCCCTCAGAAATTTCTGGGAACTGGGCTTCCTGTAAATAAGGAAATAAACAAATAATTAAGCATCCTTAAATCTAAATAACATAGTTACATATAGGTAACTATTTCAAACAAGTTAGAGTTTATTTCATCTTCAAAGAGGTCTTTCAGTTGTAATCGTTGACTTTCCCTTGGAATACTGGGATTCTTCTTCTTTTAAGGGTGAGTTTTTGTTCACTATTCTCTGTTATCATTTTTCAATATATATATATATATATATATATATATATAATATATATATTATATATATTATATTATTATTATATATATATATATATATATTATATTATATATATATATAATAATATGATACCAAACGATCCACATGCATTAATGACTAAGTTATGGTCACACCTGCCATCTAACATTAATAACTATAACTAACAATTTGCCTTCGTCAATATATTATATGATACCCAACATATCCATACTATCCACCCCTTTCTTAAATGTTGCAGATCGAGTCACACTCAAACCTCCTGTGGCAGCCTATTCCAAAATTTAACAACTATTACTGAATGCATGCTTCTTATATTAAAAATGGCATGCTTTCTTCTTATTTTCTTATTATGCCCCCTGGTCCCCTGTCCATGTCTACTATGAAAAATTTATTGTCTCTGTATTATCAATAGATGTAATATTTTGTAGACTTGTATCATGTCCCTCTGAGAAATCGCTTCTACCGAAAACATTCCTAACTCCTTCAGCCTCTCATCATAGCTTCTTCCCTCAAACCCAGAAATCATGCTTGTTGCTCTACGTGCACTCTCTCTAGCATATCTAAGTCTTTCTATTAAATAGGGGCCCAAACTTGTGCACAATACTCTATTACTGGCCTAACATAGCTATTAACAGTTTTACTTATTACTTCCTTCTCTTGTAAACAACATGCGATTTAATTATGCCCAGCATCTTATTAGCTTTATTTCTTACTTCCAAACACGATTAGCTACTTTCAAATACTGCTTATAATCAACACCTAAATCTTTTTCTTGGTCCACCAGACTCAAAGCCAATCTCCATTTATATCGTAGTTAAAACTTTTTATTTGAGTAACACTAGGGTGAGAACTTGACACTTTTTACTATTATATTAATTTGCCACTTCAATCGCCACCCAAGAAGTTTATCAAGATCATTTTGAATCTTTATACATCCTTCACTATTCCTAACTGAGGTGGCCACTTTAGTATCATCTGCAAACTTATAAACCTTGCATTTAAGTCCCTGGTCTAAATCATTTATATATATATGAGGAACAATAGTGGGCCAGCAACTGAACCCTGTTGGGGAACCACTCTTCATATTTTCGCATGATGATTTAATTCCAATTTAGTTGTACACACTGTTTTTTATTTCGCAACCACTCTTAATCAACCATGTACCACTCCACCTATAACCACATTGCAATAACTTTTTCATCAAGCCTTATGTGGGGAACCTTATCAAAAGCTTTAACTAAAGTCTAAATATACAATATAACTTGAATCTCCTCGGTCAATGCCGTCAGTAATGTATTCCATAAATTCTAAAAGGTTTGTTTGACATGACTACCCTTTCTGGAAACCGTGCTGGGAGTAATACAATACCTTGTTATCTTCTAATATTCTCTATATGACCTTTCATAACTTTTCCAACCTTTACAACCAGAGATGTTAGCTAACTGGCCTAATAATTTTCCCAAATAATTCCTTATACCTTTCTTTATAAATAGCACACATAATGCCGTTTTTCCAGTCATCTGGTACCTCAAAAAATGTGTTATGATCGCTTAAAAATCAAATAAGTGCCTTTGGCAATGCTGATACTACCCTCTTTCAGATTCTACATATATCCCATAGGCTGCAGCTCTACTGGATTCAAATTGGTCCTATAAATGTTAATGTCTTTTACGTAAATTCAAATTCTGTAGTCTATTTGTTACATGCATACAAGAACTATTAGTCTCCAAACTATTTCTAATCTTTCCTCTGTAAACACTGGAAGCAAAATAAGCATTGAAAATGTTTACCAACTCCTTATCTGAACTCTAATTTTTCATCATTTTATTGACAATTGTCTTATTCTTACTTTTCAATTTATAAAAGCTCAAAAAACTTCTTCATGGTTCTATTACTATTCTGCTAAATTAATTTCTGCCTCTCTCTTTGCCTTTCTTAGTGACTGGTTAAAGTTCGTTTCCATTTTTCCTATAATTTTCTAAATTTTCATCCGATATTACTACCTTGAATATTTTAAAACATCTACGCTTTTCATAAATTTTCTCTCTTATCTTCTTATTCCACCAAACAGGTTTTTTCTTCGCCACCCTAATGGGTTTATCTTGAACCACCACTGACTGAATATTCAATTCCCCATCCAGTTTTAATTGTTCCCACACATGATAAAACAGTTTTGTCTTTAAACTCTTTTAATCCAGTCAGTTATACTAAGCATGTCTCGTAATTTGGTAAAATCCCCATTTTGGAAATCTAAGATTCCTTTTCCTTATTAACTTGCATTTTGGGCCCAGATATCACATTCATATTAATCTAATTTTATTATGGTCACTAAGTCCTAATTCCTCCTCAACTCCAACCTCACCCACCATACTTTCATCATTAGTTAATATAAAGTCTAATAGTGCATCGTGTCTTGTGGGTTTCATGGACCATCTGGCTCAAAAATTTATCTAGTTACAATTTATAATACTGAACTACTATGGTCGTATTAGACAAAGGAAATCCCATTGAATGCCAGGAAAATTAAAATCAATCCATTATGACTATACTTTTTCTTTATTGCATGCTGTCTCAATTTCTTTTTACAATTTCTGAGTCTTATTCTTGACTCTGGCCAGGTCTATAAAATGCCCCTATTCTTTATATGATTTATTGAAAATAAGGATATCTACCATACCGATTCAATTATCATGATTATTTTAAAAATAGTCATTAATACAGATTGAATATTGCTTTTAATATAAAGCGCCACACCCCCACCCTTCTTTCCTCTACGCTGGTATAAATAAAGTGAATATCCGTCTATTTCATATTCCTGAAAGGAGTTCCTATAATTCTTCATTAACCCATGCCTCAGTTATGCAAATAATATCTAGCAAATAATGTCTAGATTCTCATTTATGGTATAACTAATCAGGTCTTCATCTTTTTTATTTCTAGGGCTATGAGCATTTGTGTAAAGCATTTGATATTCGAAAATGCTGCTAATTTTATTGCTATCATCCTTATTTGAGCCTGTAACAACATTAGTTTTATTTATATCACCACTATTACTGTTACCATTGCTATTATTCGTATCCAGATTTAGCCCATCACCCCCAACTTTACCTAGTTTTTTTGCTAAACAAGTCTCCAAACTGGTACTGAAAAGACCAACACCTTTACGACTCAAGTGGACTCCATCTGCTGCAAAAAGATCTTTATCCAGAAATTCTCTCCACAAATCCAAAAACGTAAATATTTTATAAAATAGATAAATTCTAATCCTTTCATTTACACCTAAAGCCCTACTTCCATTCCTGACCTGCACCACCTGGTAAATCCCAGAAATCATGCACCTTCTTCCACAAGCTTTCATCTTCTGAATCAATTCCTATAATCTGCTATTAATTCTTCTGACCTTATATGTCCTATATCATTTGCTACCCACATGCCACAACACATCTGAATCAACATTGTAGAATCAATCTCTACTATCTATCCTATACCACGAATATCAATCTCACTCTGGCACCTGGATAACATACTTCTTAAATTTTTTTTTTTTTAATTCTTACTTTTGAAAAGTCCCCTATTAGGTCGTATCATAGAGTCTCCAATCAGCAATGTATCAGTCTTTCCTTTAGAAAACTCAACATTACCATTGCACTCACTGATCCCTCCCCATCTGGAAGACAGTCGAACCTGTTAATGCAGATCACAGGCTGATTGACTTTCGAGATCCTCATCTTTAAACTATTATTTCTAATTCCTACAACTCTATATTCATCTGCAGACCTATTTTCAACTACTTTATCCTTTTCCCCCTCATCTTCCTGCCTAGGTGAATCACTATTCCTGTCTACCCCTATATCCCGCTCCTCTCTGGTCACTAACTTTTTTCCTAACACTTCCCTCCTTTCTCAACTCAAATATTTCTTCTTTCAATCCATTCATATTTTCACTCAGTCTTGAAATCTCCTTCCTTAACCACACATTCTCTGCATTCAAAACACAAAAAGGTATTGTATGACTCCCAGCACGGTTTACAGATCCAAGGATATCAGTCAGAGCATACATACTTTATTTATTATTAGCTTACTGACCTGTACCTATTATTTTATCAACTACAGTTTAACTATCACCAAAGCCTAAAAAGAAATAAACTAATATCTTTAAAACAAGTTAAAATTTTTAACAAGCTTATATCTAGCTTAGCCTAGGCCAGGGATATATAAATTATAAGGTATGGCCTAACAGTAGTCTAGCTTGTACCAACTTATTTTACCAACTACAGTTTACTAAATATCACTAAAGCTCAGAAAGAAATTAATATCTTAAAACAAGTTTGAATATAGAATAGCCTAGGCCCTAGGCTAAGGCTATATAAAAATTATAAAGTAGGCCTGACTTAGGCCATGGCTCTGGTAAACTTAATTTAATTTAAATTATCACAAAATTAATATAACAATTGTTAAAGACTGTAGTTAAATACAGAAAAACTATTTAATAATTCAAATAAACCTGCAAACACACAGTAGGCTATACAGGAAATCTCTTAACTACTCTAGCCTAGGGTTAACCTATCAAACACTAACTGAGTCCAATAATCAACTAAATTAAATTAATAACAGAAATAATCACAATAATAAGTACACAAATTTCTAAAATCCACAGTTAGATAGACAACACTAATTTGTTAGCTAAATTCACTTGCAATTACACAGATTATAGTAGTAAAATGGAAGAGCAAAAATAAACACACCCTCACTCAGTGGCCACTAAACTTATTATTAATGTTGGATGAAAGGTGAATGGATGATGTTGAGTGTATGAAAGTTATGAATGTTAGGAAGATAGCTGGTGCAATTAAATGTTTTATGAATGAAAGGGGACTTAAGTTTTAGATCTAAGGTGCTGTCTGTTCAGATGGATAATCTTTGTCTGTTCAGATGGATAATCTTTGTCTGTTCAGATGGATAATCTTTGTCTGTTCAGATGAATAATCTTTGTCTGTTCAGATGGATAATCTTTGTCTGTTCAGATGGATAATCTTTGTCTGTTCAGATGGATAATTTTTGTCTGTTCAGATGGATAATCTTTGTCTGTTCAGATGGATAATCTTTGTCTGTTCATATGGATAATCTTTGTCTGTTCAGATGGATAATCTTTGTCTGTTCAGATGGATAATCTTTGTCTGTTCAGATGGATATTCTTTGTCTGTTCAGATGGATAATCTTTGTCTGTTCAGATGGATAATCTTTGTCTGTTCAGATGGATAATCTTTGTCTGTTCAGATGGATAATCTTTGTCTGTTCAGATGGATAATTTTTGTCTGTTCAGATGGATAATCTTGTCTGTTCATGATGGATTATTCTTTTGTCCATGTTCAGATGGATAATCTTGTCTGTTCAGATGGATAATCTTTGTCTGTTCAGATGGATAATCTACTGTCTGTTCAGATGGATAATCTTTGTCTGTTCAGATGGATAATAATCTTTGTCTGTTCAGATGGATAATAATCTTTGTCTGTTCAGATGGATAATCTTTGTCTGTTCAGAATGGATATCTTTGTCTGTCAGCATGGATAATCTTTGTCTGGTTCAGATGGATAATCTTTGTCTGTTCAGATGATATTCTTTGTCTGTTCAGATGCGATAATCTTTGGTCTGTTCAGATGGTAATCTTTGTCGTTCAGATGGATATTTTTTCTGTTCAGATGGATAACCTACTGTCTGTTCAGATGGATAATCTTCTGTCTGTTCAGATGGATAAGGTGCTGTCTGTTCAGATGGATAATCTTTGTCTGTTCAGATGGATAATCTTTGTCTGTTCAGATGGATAATCTTTGTCTGTTCAGATGGATAATCTTCGGGTGTGTTAGGAATGAGCGTGTTTGGAGTTGTGTGGTGCAAAGAATGTGTGAATGAGAAAATAAATGCGTATATTAAGATGGTTTGGTCATATGGAAAGGATGGGTGTTAGTTGGTTGGTTAAGTGGTTGTCAGTGTGTTTTGAATCAACCGGTTAGGAAACCTAAGAAGTGGATTGAGTCAGTAATTGAATGTCTGAAGAAAAGGAATGTGAACTTAGCACAAGTAAGAAGAATGTTGCATAATGACATGGTTTTGTGAGGGGGGGTCATGGGTTTGGGCCTGGCCCAGGGGACCCCTCTGATATTGACGAGATACCACAGTGGGGGACTGACATGGTGTTGTGAATCTTCAGAGAGGATTTTGGACATGACGGTCTTGCACTTTAGGGTACGAGGGTATTTTGTGAGGTGAGCATGTTTGGGCACCCCCTACCCCAGTTCTGTGGAACCAATGGGCAGCTGATGATGATGATGATATTAATACCATAAGCTGTTTAGAAGTGTCAACCACTTATCTGTACTTCTCCATTATTGATATCTTGTATCATTACATATTTATATCTGTAATTTTGACTCTGTATGTGGAATTGGTGTTACACACACATTTAAATTATTTGAACAACATTTCTATTTAAATGTAATCTCTGTCGACACTCATATAGGTCATGTAAACTTAGAACACTCACATAGGTCATGCAAACTTACAATTTTATTTCTATTTGCACATTGAATTGAAAACATTGGACATTACCTTTTCTTCTTTTGTCTTTCATTCCTATTATTTTTTTTCTACCCTTAAGGGCACCCTTGCCTTCATCTAAGGGGTTGTAGCCATGGTAATACATTCAAGTTACATGTGATG
>JABUQX010016272.1:5000-76842 GCA_015478945.1 Trachelipus rathkii | reverse complement strand
GAAATAATCCACCGAACACTCAAAACCATATCCATCACCACAAAAATTCTCTTTTCACATTTGCTCCAGTTTTTACACATATTGGTCAGCACCCACACACACCCACTCACTATCCCTCTCCATCTTATTCTAGCACCATTTCTACACACTCATTTTTTCAACCGTTTCCTTTAATCTTGTTTTCAGTCAACGGTACGAGAAAATAAATTTTCAGTCCTCTAAATACATCCATCCTCTCTCCTCTTCTCTCTCTCTCCTCAACATCTACTCCTCTTACATTTGCCACGTACTTTCTCTCCTTACTGAATTTTCACCTTTATCTGAGTAACTTTATCATATAATATACAAATTAGGTAATAATCCAACAGAACTAGCAATACCCCACTGGATGGATCTCTTCTGCTATTAATATTATAGTATATTATATAATCATATTATAATCGGATTATAATCCTTCACTGATTTAATATTCATTACATACTTTAACATCTTCAACAGTCACCTTCGATCATAATATATATATTAAGCTTTTGATCATCCATTCAGTAAGCTCTAATACCACTCATATATGAAATCCAATATATTTATATTTCATAACATACATTTCTACATTAATTAGAGCTATTATACTTTCCTATAAATTATTACTCACTAATTCAATAACGTACTTGAGTTGCAAAAATCAATAAAAACCTAAATACAATTATTCTTCATTACTTCACCTTAATTTCTCCAGTTATCAATTTGTTTTTACACTGTAAATATGTGGTCCATACTAAATCTCAGTATCAAACTCTAAATTAGCATCAAAATCCCTTCAATATAGATCACTTTCCCTTCTAAGATACATCATCGAGATACTTAACCTACCTTTCAGACTATAAATAACTTCCAAGAGTTAATAATCTATCAATACATCACACAATATTTTTAATATTCCCTATTAAAATATATAAATCTTAATATATATATATATTATTTTAATTATATATATATATATAAATTAATACTATTAATATAATATATATATATATATATATATATTAATATATTTATATATATAAAATATTATGTATATATAAAAGTTAATAGATATATATATATACATATTATTTATATATATATATATATATATATTATAAATAAATATTATATAATTATAATATATTAATATATATAATATTATATTAAATATTAATATATCTATTATATATATATATACGGAGTATATATATATATATATATATTAATTAATTATAAGTTTATTATATTAATATAAATATAATATATATAGTATATATATATATATTAATATAATTTAATATATAATATATAATAAATATATATATATAAATATTATGATATTCTATATAATTATATATATATATATATATATATATATTATAATAATATTAATATAATATATAATATATTAATTAACAGTATCATATATAACATATAACAGTTTTATATATATATGTATATTATATATTATTTATATATTATTTATTAAATTAACACACGCTTATTATTGATATACCTATACTTCCTATATATTATTTTTCACTTATTAGTCACAAAAGAAGCAACTTCAAGTTATATACGATATACGTTATAAGATATGTTAATCGATCATTGTTAAATATTTAACTGAGGCATATCAAATTCACTATTTAATCTTTTAATTTCTTTCAGTCAAGAGATGTTATGGAATAATAATGAGAAATATCATCCCAATGGAAAAACATGTTAAATCACATTACTTAAATCACAATGAGGATAATAAATCCCGAGTAAGAATTTAACAAAGGTTTATAAGCGATCAGACCCGATTAGTTGAGTTTAGATATGCCGGGTCAAGAATGAGTATGTGGGTCCTTGATAGGGATAAATAGAAAACTAGTTTATTTTGTTATCCAGAGCGAGAGACTCGAAATAGAATTCTCTAAATAACAATTTTGAAAATGCTGATAAGAAAAAATCCAAGTTATTATAGTGTTAAAACTGTATGGTTTCGTAAAATTGAGAGATATTTTTGTTATCGATTCAAAGGCTCGCATATGTTGAGGCGAGCGATAAAGAGCTTATATTAAACTCGTTAAACGATGTGAAAGTGTGTGATGTGAGATGGGGGGGGTTCTCTATCAATTATTTACACTCTAACTCGATTGTTAATTCAATGCCGTCTTACTACATTTATTTTAACTTATTCTTAAATTACTACTGGACTGATAGACGTATGTTTTAATAAAGGTTAATATCAGCACAACAAAACATGTAACCGAGATTAATCTCCCAGTAACTTGGAATTAAGACGTCTCTGATGGGAACTGCCTTTGCACAGTATTATGCTCACTTATTAATGAATTATTAATATATATATATTTTTATTATTATTATAATATATATTATATAATTATTATATATTATTATTATAATTATATATTATTTATATAATTAAATTATTTATATAATAATATATATATATATAATTATATTATATATTATTTTAGTAACTTATTTCTAAACCTATTATTTTATATATAATTATAATATATATAATAAGTTATATAAATATTTAAGTTATTATTATATTTCCTTCAAATGTATTTTTACAGCAAAATTAATATAATATAAATATTTTAGGTTAAGAGAGAGAGTAATTAGAGATGAGTAATGAGAGTAAGAGTAAAGAATGAGTAAGATGAAGAGAGTAAGAGAGTAATAGAGGCGAGATAGAGAAGAGAGAGTAGTATGATAAGTATAGAAGAGAGTAATTAGAGAAGTAAGTATAAGAGAGTTAGTGTAATATTATATTGATTTATATTTTGTTTCATGTCGTTGTTATCAGCTACTAAAACTTCTTAAAAACTGGTATTGAAAATGTATTAATATGATTATAATTAAATCAAAATTAAATTATTATTCCCTGAAATATTAAATTATAATTTATATAATAATTATACAGTATAAGGTTATAAAACATAGAATTAACATACAAAATAAAGTGTATTAATATTAATTATATTTATTATAATATCGTAATATTTATCGTATGGATAGTGGATATAATTAATAATTTTAAATTTATAGTAAAAATTAACTAATGATGAATTTAAAATTACTAATATGAATAAAAATAAAAAATGATAAAAAGGAAAACAGCAAAATCAGATAAATACTAAGGCTTTAATAGGATAACAGTTATTTACTACAGACATCGAGCAACGACGTATCCATAATTAGTTATAAAGTCACCATTATGTTATAACTCACATATCACTATATCTTAATACCCTAATATAATATAGTTTAGAGTTTTGACTGTTATATCATATGTAGAGACCTAGTCTCTACATTGTAGATATATCACACAATCGCCTTCGAGTTGACTTAACACGTTTTATTTATGGTAACTTGTAGACTATACCAAACTGCAGCTACGGTTGTGTCTTTACAAAAGTACGATATATGTCTCAGAATAAGGAACCTAAGGACACGCAGGTTCTTTGAGATAATTAATTACAGTTATCACTATCAGATCTTATTCATTCGTTATTATTAATTCTTATACTCTATCGTTACCTTCATTTAGATATCTATATATTTATACGCGCCGACGCCTCGGCGTTCGTAAAAACCACTAAAACATTTTCTTTCTCAGGTGAAATGTACGTTATTGCTTACTGCACTTAATCACACATTTATTATGTTCATTATATTTATTTCATTATTAATTACTATTGTATTCTATATTTTATTATTTTTTAATTTCGATATGCATTATTTATTAATATCATTTTATTTTAATATTATTTAAATATTATTAGTATGAATTACAAATTCAATTCTTTGTAACAATTTCCACCACTTTAATTTGATAATTTATTATTTATTACTCTATTGATATTTAAATTACGTGAACTAAAATATTAATCTTGAGAATTCAAATTTTAATTCATCATAAGAGTCACATAATTAATTAATTATAATATATTTTATTAATACGATAGATTTATATAACTCGTTAATCTCCACGTAAAATATAGGAAAAAACATAGTATAATATCTGTGCGGTGGTACGTTTTTAATCTTTTTTTATCGTCACATTTATCAATTCGATACCTTTACGTTCAGAGACTCACGATCTTATTGTATTTATTCCGCTTATTCTTACTGGTCTTTACTCATTGAGATACTCTATTTATATATAATTATTAATTTTCTACTCATTGATTACCTGGTATTACCGGTCATTTTTAATGCCAGATTGATCTATATTGGGTCGGTATATTTTTGTTCAGTAGTGACATATACTAGGATTAGTGAATTATATGATTCTTAATAGCTGTCTGTATTATTTAATTAATTCTAGGTATTATTACTACGATTTATTATTCTTTATTAAAGATTAATTTTGGTTTATATTTATTCTTAATTTAATAAAATGCTTGGATTTATTTATTAATTTAATCCTTTAAAAAGAATATTATTAATAACTTATTATTTGATTATTTATAATTTATTTTTATTTATTAATTTTTATAGTATTATTTATTGATTATAGTGTATATGTACATGATATATGTTTATATTTACTCACGTATAATATTAAGTTATGCAGCTCAAATTACTTATTAGATCGAGTTTCTATACTATATAAAACTTACCAACTATATCCTAGATAAAAACCGAGACATTGTGCTACCGAAATAGAACGTTAGTATGATGTTATCCAAAGATTCTGATGTGTATCTGGTGTTGCGATATAATTCGTATCTAGTGTTCAAAAGTATAAGATAAAGGAGGCGTTGTGACTTTCAGTATTGGAGTGATGTTGTTATTTATTAGCGCGCTATAGATCGGTAGACATTGGCGATGAGGAGTTAACGTTACTTCTCTTTGGGTGCTGCCCATAAGGGAGGTCTCTGAGAGCGGCCCTGCTTAGGGGAAATAGATATCGACAAGGATGTTCGTTTGAATTCGCAGTTGAGAAAATCATTGATGTATGAAAGAATCTAGTTGAGAGAAAATATTTTGGAAGAAGTTAAAAATGAAAAAACCATTGTAATAAATCTCTAAGATTATAGTTAATGAGAACTTGTTCTATTTTTGTTAATTTAAGAGATAGGACACAATAGATGTGCAGTTCTATGCGCGCTCATCCCACGACTCCAGACTCGACCTCATCTGAGAGAAGGTCCACATCTGTGCGGTTGTCACGATCTGGAGACACTCTAGTATAATACACAACATCAGAGGAAATGTTAAAGACTAATATACGATATATACCACTACAATGTAGGCTTACGAGAGTTGTCATAATTAAATCTAAAAAAATATGGTATAAAAATTACGAGGTGGAGGAGGGGTCAGTCTTACAGACTCCTCTCAGAATAACGAGGTGGTTATAAATGTGCGACGTGAAACGAGAGGTGTGCATATCTTAGCGGAGAGACTCTCAAGTATATTGGAGGTGCGGGTTCTTCAGCTGAGAGAGAAAAACAATGAGCAGGAAAATGAGAGTTGTCAAAAAAACTTAGAGACCACTCACGGATTGTTGTATAGAATAAGATTATGTGTATATTTATGTATTTGTATATTATAACTAAGGTTAGGCTGGCTCCGGCTCTGGAGAGGCGGAGAACTGTGAACCGAACTCTGTCCGAGGGCATTGGGTGGACCTGATGACCTGGCACGCTGTGGCCCTGGGACAGCGAGACGGTACTGTCGTCGTGCGCGCGACTAGACATATCCACAGGAGCCTCTTCGGATGCGGAGATGAAGCCCCCTTATCCCCGTAAGATAATTTAAGATGCAAAAAATAAATGGAAAGCATAGTTAAATGTATAGCATAATATACATACTTTTTCCATCCCTATAATCCTATTACTATCTATTACTACTATATATATATATAATTATATATTATATTATTATATATTGTATATATATATAGTACTATTTAATTAATATATATTTATATTATATAGTTATGAGTATATATTATTAAATATTATACATTAGACTAATAAGTTAATATAATAAATATATATAATATATATATTATATATATATATATATATATTATTATATTATATATATTATAAGACAGAATGAAAAAAATTTTCACTTCGACGACTTAAGAGACTCGAGCCATCACTCAGCAGCGTCGCCAACTCTAGACAATGTACAGGAAGCTCTACCACTAGACCGATCCTCTTCTTCAAGAAAGAAGGCATTCTCGGACTCAGTTTTCAAGTTCTCCTGCTTCGAATAATTCACTGCTTATTGAAAATCAATAACTTTTTATTAAAAATTAATAGAAGTGTGGCTTGGAATCCCCTTCTGGAGCCATAGGGCCATATCGCTGGGTGTGCTTCTGGAGTTATCAAAAAGCAACCAAACCAAAGTATATAATGGTATATAATATTATAATATATATATATATAATTATTATATTATATATATAGATTAAATATATATACTATTATTTATTATAAGTATTATTATATTATATTTATATATATATTAGTATATATATTTATATTATATATATATTAGTTAAGTTAGTTATTTAGTTAGTTAGTTTAAGTTAAGTTAGTTTAGTTAGTTGTTAGTTAGTTAAGTTGTTAGTTAGTTAGTTTAATAGTTGGATGTAATTTTAAATATAAAAAACAGTTGGTAAATCTAAATTTTTCCTAAAATAAAGCGAAATAACCAAGCGAGCTTTACTTAGCATTATACCTTTTTTTTATAAATTCTAAATGTTTAAATAGGGACGCAAGTGCTTTTTGTTGAGGAATTCCTTAAGCCCTCTTCGGACTGTATTACATTCAAATAGATTGAATTGAAAGGACAATATCCATTTCTAATTTGTGCATAATGTAAATACTACATTAACTGCAGCACATTTTGTATTGATAATATTAGTGTTGTATGGAAAGACAATCAGTGTTAATTGAATATTTAAAAGTTTTATTATTTCGTCAATTGTTAAATACCTTTATATTGGGTGTACTGTGGTAATGTTTTATTTTTCCCATTCAATTATGTTTATGAATAATTATCTGCATTATATAGATTTAGGTGTTTAGGCAGTTCAAAAGCAATTGCATTGTAATTCCTTACACGTGCTTTGGGATAGTCTTGATAATTTATTGTGGCTTCTTATTTTCTTGTGTCCGCTAACATTTCAAGCAAAATCATTCTTAAGATGAACAAAGTACGAGTTGTTTTTTTAATTTCGTTTGTTATTAAATCAAAACATGTTTTTTGTTCACAATCTTTAAGTAGATTACATCAGATATCAAAAAATTATGCGCACTTCATCAGTATATCTTGGATATTGACTTTATTCAAACACACCCAGGTGAGTAAAGTTTCATAATTATATTTACTAGATTTTGAAAAGCTTTGCTAGGAAGTTTTGTTGAAACGTATAACCGTAAGATCATGTTTGCTATTGTTAGCCATCTGGATAGCGAAGTGTAAATGAAGATTTCTTGGTTAATGATGGCTATATATTCCCTGATTTTATACTAAAACACATTTCATACAAATATATTTGGTCACTACTAATTTGCTTAAGGATATCTTCGGGGATATTTTCAAGGTTTTTGCTTGCCAGTTCAAAATCAACTATCTACAGCTTCTTTATATCTTCTTCAATTTTATTTACAATGGTACCCTTAAAAGTTTTTCGTCCCGATGTTTGTCCATCAGTTGCTTCAGATATGTGTCTAAATGGAAGTTCATTTGCATGTAAAAAGCAAATTAACCAATGTATAGGTTTTTCCATATATATTTCAATCATTCTCAAAACTCCACAAACTCTTCCAGTGTTAACTGGGATTCCATCGCAAAGAATAGCTTTAAGGGAAATCTCGCTATTAGAATCACTTATTAAAGTAATTATTTCATCAACATTACTTCGAACCTTGTCAAAATCTGGTGTAACAGGAGTCATACAAATATCATCTGATTCTTTTATGGTTTTCAGTTCCATCTTTTCTTTTAGTTTGATCTTTAATGCCGTCAAATCCAAATCATTCAATTTGTACGTTTTTATAATTTCTTTCTGATGGCACTCTTTTTGCCAACAGGTTTATTCTCTCTTTCAAATTTTTATCTATCCAACATATTATTTTCGTTCAATATCCTCTTGTCCTTTAATTAACTGATATTATCTACTTACATCTTCGAGTACACCTATTTAATTAACTGCACGAGTTGACTAATTATTGTTAGACACATTAGACCTCCTAAATACTTAAAACGAAAAAGCACCTGTAGACTTCAGGTAATCTTCTTAAAGGTTATATTCACAAACAAAATCAACCCTCCTGACACGTCAATACATAACATCTCCACCTAAGTTCCAAATTCTAGAAGATATTTACTCCATATGCTTTCTACTTTGTTTATCCACAACAAAGTTTTAATGAATTTCGGTGATCTAATGTTATGATAGATAACAGAGGACATATATTTCTGATATCCATTTCCAGGTCTAACTATGCCTAAACTGCTGATCTGATCTATTGAGAATCTAACCCTTAACTGCAGAATCACCAATTCTGATCTTGAAAATTATGTAAATGTGAGCTAATAGATAATAATTTATAAAATACTTCTTATCTCTAACTAATAGGCATTCTCAATTGCATTCTTCTTAGCAAAGCTTGCGTTACTTGAATTATAAATCTAGATTTAGATTCGCTAAGTTCATTATATATTTCACACATCTCATTCCATATCTCACACACACATAAGGCACTCCCTTGCATAAGTAATATCGCGTAATTTGTTAATTTTGCACTCTAAAATCATTATCTATTCACATAAGTTTTTTGTAATCTATAACCTATGTATTGATCTACTATGTAGCATAACTTATCAAATATTTATTATCGAGTAAATTACTAGAGTTATCTTACTTTTTCACACATACGAAAAATACATTTGTCATGTTTGTTGAGGTTTGCTTATACAGTCTTTTTATATCTATTATAATCATTTAGTAATTATTTTTCAATGTATTATTAATAATAACCACCATATATAATTAATATATTCCATCAAGTTGATTTAGGGTTCACGTATAAGACACACCTTTCTCTATCTAGAATCTGCTTAAAAAGAATTTACATGCATGTCAACATTTTTGCTGATTCCATTTTTTTGAGAGGAGTCTAAGGATAGTTTCCTCCAGTTCATTATTGCATTACTTAGTAACATTTAAGGTCAAAGCAATTAATTTTATTATCATAAAAATTATGCATAAACATATCTGCCTTCAAATAACGGTCATCGGAGTACGGCGAGTGATATTTACAATCACCTTGCACTAATGTTCAAATATTGAGAATTTCAAGTAGTACACACTCAAGCTTATACACTAGAATTGTTTTAACACCACATCATATTATCGCAACAAATCTCTTCTATAATACTGACCAACTATTATCAATAGAAAATTAAATCTTATTAAATAGTAATTCCGATAATTATGATCATTGTATAAATATGATTATCAATTAATATTTTTATCTAAAATTATGTAATACGTTTACTTATAACCCAATAAATTCAGATAATTCATGTAATAAAAATATCAAAACTACCATATACCTTTAACTTAGCCTATACACTCACTGTTTAATCAATCCTTGATCTATTGATATATTAACTAATTTTAAATAATATACTTATAATATTGATTCAAAGTCACATTTCGAGTAAATTATTAATTATTTTAGTGATATAACATATACATAAAAATCAAGTTTACTTTATAATCACATATTTATAAGTTATAATCAAATTCAATAATATATGTATTTGACGTAACAAACTTATTATGTCACTATATTATAAATAATTTGCATTACCTTAGTACACCATTACTGAATATAAAAGCTATGATAAATTAATATAATTAATCATGTATACTAAGAACAAACCTGTACACATGCCTTAAATGCGACGAAATAATTATACTTTATAAGCAGTAGGTTTATAAGAGATTCAACCAAAAAATACTCTTTTACACATCGTATATAACAACAGTAAAGTGAGAACTATACTATAATAACACACGTCTAAATGAAACCATAAAATAGCGGTAGAACCTAAATTCTCAAATAATTCTATTTTAGTAAAGCATGTTGAATTTCACTACTTAACTATTTAATATAATTTGTGTATTTCCACTTTTTTAAAATATACTGAATCGATGTGTTATTGTATATTATTTAATATAAATTAAATTTATATATATAAAATAAAATTGAGTTAAAATAATAATTTTATATACTGATTACTATCTAAAAAAGTTAAAATAATTAATAAATCATCTTAACGTAATAAGGTTATACTCATCATATAATTAACATATTAGCTATAACATTAGAACGTAATATAACTTGAACTTAATAGATATAAAAATATAATGTAC
Organism: Trachelipus rathkii; assembly: GCA_015478945.1. Classification (NCBI taxonomy): domain Eukaryota; kingdom Metazoa; phylum Arthropoda; class Malacostraca; order Isopoda; family Trachelipodidae; genus Trachelipus; species Trachelipus rathkii. The sequence continues at coordinate 66,383 of JABUQX010016272.1, read as the reverse complement.
AACATACTACTAACTCTTAAACACAACTCACTACACTGAATAAACTAGTTAACTTATATTAAACTAAAGAGTTCCATAACTTTATTAGCCTACCTAGTAAAGAGAGTACATATACAGCTAGTATTATGTGCACCAAAAACAGATGCATATCCCTGTCATCACCCCTCTCTAACAAAATATTTAAGTGTACATTAGAATATGCTATTGAACTAATTATTATCTTTTATGTAGTTGTATACACATCTATTGAACTATACACACTCCAAGTAACATCAACTATTATTAAAACGATATTTTGACTATGTTAATGAGAGCTAGCATAGATCATATAGTCTGAGAATATGTTGAGAGTAATAACTCGTCTATCTAATCACCATAACTAACGCACACACAAGACATAAGAGACGATCAATCTTAACAGGAAATATAGAAAATGCTCTACGTAACACCATGAACGAAGCCTTTGTTATTATTTGGTCAACTTCATACCATAATACTAGCATGTAAAGTAACTAACATAACATCCATAAAACAAGGATAAAACTATATTCACCGACGGAGCGGTTATATATGGATAGTCAAGCACATCTCTCTACCAAACATTATTATCAGAGATGATTTTGTTAGAAAACATTTTATTTCAGTTTACACCTTATGAAATACTGAGGAGCGTATACTTGTGGATATTTAGCGAGTAGTATACAAATAGAGTACATTTAGAATTACTACACATATAAATGTATTCTTGACCCCATCTTAACATAGAATAAAAAAAAATAAAATAAAAAAAGTAAATTTTCGATATAAGGAGTAAAAGTCTTTGATTATAATACAGGTAGTTAAGTTTATTTCATACATTATAAAGCCATAACGTAAACATGCTGGAAATCTAATAATTTATTAATTAATTATTTAAATAATTATATTGCTACAATTTATTTAACTTATATTAGCCTAGAATATGAAGGTTTTTCTTTTTATCCCTATTTTTTTGCATTAACAATTTAACATATATATAATATATATAATAAGGTTCATTCAAAACTTATCAACAGTTAAATAGTATAAACTAACAACAAGTTTAGATGAATCAAAACCTGCTTCTTCAAATTTGGTTCTAACATACTCTGCCGTTTCATCATCTCTTGCGCAAATGACACGAGAGCAATGCTCAAAGAATTGATTATAACTAATTTAAATTGAATTATGCATTTATTTAATTATAACTATGAGATCAGATAAGAAGGATTAATTAGCATAAGATGACGTTAAGTACACCCTATTACAAGCTATAATACCTATAAATGGGATAAAGACACTTTGAAAAATTTAGCATATAGTGAACATGAGCGTAGTATCTTTTCTTTGCATCACTTGAAACGATCTATATACGTGCTATGGAAAGCCGTAGATATATCATTTGAACATAATCTATACATTAAACGAGAAGCGTGCTAGGCACGAATGAGCAGAACCACCACCACTCCAGCACAATTCATATTAAAAACTAATATAATAAGATATCGATGTATCGATAGTAGTGAATAACACCAACAAGTTTTCAAAGGATGTTATCGTTTTATATAAATAAATATCCTAAATATAAATGATCAACTTAAAATAAATAAATTATACATTTTATAGACACATAGTCATAGTTCTAGTGCATATATGTATAATAATATTTTAGCTATTATCCATCTAAATTTGAATAAAATAATAATAATTCTAGTAATAATTAATGGTGATGCACAAGTTATCTAATAATAAGTTTTACTCAGTAGATATCCAGTCTCATTCCAGAAAGAGTATGATATAGATCATAAATATACAACCTTAAGCAGGTATATACTAATAAACCAGTTTTCTAGCTAACTATTTCTATGATTATTTATAGTTCAAATCAGCACTCCACTTAGCTCGACTCACATAGCTAAGATAGTAAGATGATAAAACGTATATCCTAGTACTGAGAGATAAAGTTATATTAAATTAACATATTCACTGTATACTTGCATTAAGGGTAAAATCCAACTTGTTTCAAGTGTGAGTATATTAAATAATCTATGAGTAGATATATTAATAATCACCATGAAAGCTATGATGTTAATTATTAAAAGTAAATTTATACCTCGAAGTTATTATAGTCACTTAAATTTTTCTGTAAATATAAGGAACTTTTAAATTACGTTTATTTTCATATTAAAATCACCAGATTACTATATATATATATAATTTCAGATAGACTGAACAGTGTAAATACCTATATACACGTACTAGCATGAAATAGTGACACAGTTGTGCATCAACAATATAGTGAGGGCATTTTGGCCAAGTATGTTTGCAGATTTTGACTACACGATCCAATTACTATGAATATTATACATTGAGCCATGTATATATAGCAGATAAACTAGCATATCATTCTACTTTACGAACAGCTTTTGATCACCCTGAGAATGCTCTCGCTTTGAAAGACTGTACCGTATGAATAATATTTTTGCTTGATAATGTCAATCACTGTATGAAATAATCTATTTAAACATATAGTTAATCACTTAATAATAAAATGCAACCTAATAATTAATTTCTGATAATATATCATATTGTATTATGGAATAGCTGATTATAACTAGCTCAATTACTAAGCCATGAACATACTACAGTCTTCAGCAAGTCTAATATACAAATTAATGACACCGTAGCTATACAACCGCTCCTAAGATCATCGATGACGAAGAGGTTATAATCTATGAGATTGTTTGATATGACGATCTCCACTTATCCATGAGATCTATTTGTACAAATATTAAGTCATAACTGACGTATGACACCTTGTGGTATCCAAGAATTGAAATTATAAGAATGTTACACTCATAGTATCTTTATCTGAGACTTCCTCCATCCTTTCACTGTTTAACATCTTGAATAACACACGGAACAAAATTAAATTGTAATTTCTTTTGTTGAAGAACATTTCGTTTTAAGGTAACGAGGTTATTTGTATCGGGAAGGTCCTCTAAAGAGGACATTTCGTAAAAGAATTGACACGCACATTGAAAACACAGTATAGTGTACATGCACATCACTTACGCCGGAGGTTAAAGTCTGATATAAATATGATGTTCTTACTTTTGCAAGAGCATAGAGTACCGTGAACATATGCAGTTAACAGAGTCCACTAATGATAATGAAGCAGCGTCATCTCTCCTTCCTCTCACTACAACTATTTATTATGCTAGTATTCACGCGTATATAAATAAGAAAAGAGCACTTGTAATATTTTCCAATACATCTGTAATCACTTCAAGCTACATCGCAAGTCGTGGAGAGAAAGTAAGTGGTATATATAATATTAAAAAACATCATGCTTAATACACTAATCTAACTATACATACTACATTACAAACTATATCAGAGACATATCAAATCTAAAACAACAACACTCAACAAACCATCACAGAAGACGAACAAATCTATTACACTACAACAGTAAATAACTTAACATATCCACAACACATCACATCAAGTAAACAGAACAATATCCTATCAGATTGACTAACAACAAAGCATATAACACTACCAACAACAACAATCACAACAACAAAAAATCATATTTATCGAGCACATACATACATATCAAAGAGACGAAATAAACTCTTATGACAAACGGTTGGGTGCCAATTAAGAGAGGAGCAGATATCGAACAAACTATATTGGAATAACCACAACAATATATTATAAGTTTACTTTTAGCAAATGAGATTACTACATTTACCCATATCGAATGATACGTGACAAAAATCTACAGGTATACGCAGTGGTTCTGTCATACCACAGTAAGAGTTCCTAAAAGCTAGACTACTAATGGCCATTCCATTCATGAGTCACTAAGAAGTTAAATAATAATTTTGTACATACATGGCGAGGAAAATTACAACACTCATACCCACTCCTATCGTTTCCATGATATAACTTCTAACGTATCAAGTGGATTTTGATGACCTAAACTCTAACATGTCGTCATTATAAGACACAGAAAATCTAGCACTCAGAATAAGCAGCTAATGAATTCATTACGACCACATAATCTCAATACACATAATCTTTGAAACTACTAAGAAATCATAATCTGGTCTACTCATCACCGATCACTCATTTTGTCTCAGAGATATATATATATATGAATCACATCCAATATACATTATAAATTATAAACAAATATAGATTGTTGAAGGCACATCAATACACTTGTGTCATACAAGACTAATACTAATTAGAGGGACAATGAGAAGTAGAAAACAGATAAAATAATTAGCGGAATTCAGCGATTATGATTGTTACAGCACGAATTAGATTTTTCTCTACATGAGGTCTTCCGCAATCTGTTGGAACGTCATAGAATTATCAAAAGAGTGTGCAGACATATAGCCTCCGAGTCATGTAAATATCAATACTATCCCCAATCCAGCAGATTGAATTCGCAAATATTTCTGCCTTGGATACCCTATCTATCCATATAATCAGATAGTTTTCTCTTGAATCACAAACACCTGTACTGCATCACCCGAGTTGCATCCACAATAATGTCTATAATACATCAAACAGGGCATATAATGAAAAGATGTCTGTAAACATAAACTAGTAATAAACACGGATGTATAATAGAGAGCATTAATAGATATCACATAACGAGGTAAGCGAGTGAGCTAGATATAAAGTTTATGCATGTAGACTCGCTAATTTGTTTAAAAGCAGTAAAATCCTCTCAGTAAATCAGTCAAAATCTAAGAATCCTCATTGCACTGTATACTTCTTAGTACATAGGATGTTCCTTCCACCAACCTGCAATTTGTGAAATCGAGAGAGAGGAAGCCAGGTAGCTCCCTCATTCTATTTCTTTTCGTATACTTTCTATCAGATGAATCTGTGCAACTTTCTATCATTGAGATTTCCCCACGTTGTTGCGGCAAAGCCCATCGATGAAATACACTAAGCTTTTAGTTTGGTGAGATAGAGATATAACGTGTAGAGAGAAATTTATCAGATCTGTAGATAAGTCGAGCATAGCAGATAACCCATACTACATTTTAATGAGAGCGCATATTGGGATCTCAAAAAAATTCATCATCTAATAAGCCGAAGCTGATAATGCTAACGGCCGATGAAAAATAGAACTTATTCCACCTAGTCCCTAGACATCGATCGAGATAGAGAGTACGAAAATCTAGAACCGATTCTTGTAGGAAATCATTCATGCGAGAGGAGTGACTGCTAAACCATGACTCGTACCCCTGAGGTCCATTCAACACTCATGTTAGCCATCCAAACATATGAGTCATGTGTATACACTGGTCTAGACAGAATATCTCCACCGAAACTATTGGCACTCAGCGAGGTGTTCTAAAACAGATGATAGTACAATCCACCTTAGGACGTCTATAGACACCATAATAAATCTTTTGAACACATAAGGCTCGGTGTTTACTGATACACACATAAATTATCATAACAGATCACTATGGATTATGACACTTATGACACACGGTGATTTTAATCGAGAGTTATCAAAAACATCTACTCATTTTATTCTTCGGATACACACCTACACTCTTGATATCGTTCATCAATTTTTCAACACCACTGACTAGTTCTCACTACTTGAGTATATCAACATAGTTAAGATCAATGTTAGTAATATTTAACTAACGTACCTAACTTACGAATAAACAGGTTATAGGTTGACTACTGTCATACTTAACTGTTAGTATCTAAAGCAGACGAGCGCAACCTCTGCTTGACACAGATGATTGAGCCGTGAGGACCCATGGTGGAGACATCAGCTCCACTCTTGAAAAGGGGTTGAGCTCTGAAGCAGGGGCAGGTACTCACATGCAGTGTGGTCTATATTAGAGCTTATAGATGCACAGTGCTCTCCAATGGGTGGCCTTTTCTATATACAAACGCTAATCACGTTCAAAGAGCAGGAGCCCTTGTACCCTTGAACCGAGTCTTCATTAGTCCAGTGAGGTATCAGAGATGTCATTAAACCGTATTAGTATAATAGTTACTGTCATCGAACGTTGACAATAGAGTTAATTAAGAGCGATTCAACTTATCGATGACAATGTTAGAGATATGGCCTGCGATCATAAACGGGTGATTATTATGCGGATGAATGTTAGTATAGATAGTTAGGTTATAGTTTACCTAGTGATCTTACTTGAGTTTACTAAACAGTCAGTGTGAAGCTGTTATGTCGTTGTAATGCCTTACGATCAAGTTTACTTTGCTCTCTGGAGCTGTAGGTTGTGGAAGTCTTAATGCACCACCTGAACTACATCATACTATTTACATTTAGGTGTGGTTCATGCTATCTCTATGCTTTGTTTTAAATGTGAGTGTATACACTGTTATTAATTGTCCGATCTTACTAATTCGTTGTAGGTGAATTATAATTTTGAAAGAATATTCTAGTTTTGTGATCACTATGCTAATGTGTATCATTTTGTTGTTGTTGTCTCTCGCTTGCATACTGTTGTATGAGATTAGTGAGTTGTTTGTTTTGTTGATGTTGTTCTCTGCGTTCTGTATTGTCGAGATGTCATTGGCTGTTTCGCCCTGTTGATAATAGATTTGGAGCAAGACGAGTAATATTGAAGATTAAATCTATATTTAGTGTTGCAAATTTGTTTCAAGTTTTTACTTTAGTTATTAATGATAAAGAAAGAATCTCATTTACATTTAAGAGTTAGCTTGTATTAAACAGCTATACGAATCATATCCGTCCAGTATAAAGAATTCATTTTTACGCTGTGTTTACTGTGACATTATTGATGATCACTATATCTCATTATTCTTTGACCTCGATAATTGTTTCATGCCTTTACTGATGGTGAAACCCTTTCGATAATATCCAAACGATTGATGTATACAAATTACATTATATTTACGTAAATTGACAGTAAATGGAAAGCAAAATAAATTACCTGTTAAATTTACCAATTATTTAGAGGTACAATAATAATATGTACACTTTAATTATCTATTGATCGGTTGATAAGAATTTCACCTCTAAGTATTATCTGAACAGCGTGAAGCTTGGGTAAAGTACATTGAGTAAGTAATTAGTGTCACTTGAAGGACAGAGTCACTCACTGTCTGAGAGATATACATAGAGGTAGACAGCTTTGATAGTAGGACTGAGTAAAGAGAGAGAGAGAAGAAATGAGAGATTGATGGCTAAGAATACGTGAGCGAGAATGCAGAGTAATGGAGATGATAAAAGAATGATGAAGATGATACGACGCGTAACTTTATTGAAAGAAGAACGACCAATTAGAATGACTGGTACAACATTTGATGAGCGTACGTGGTAAGTAGAATGAAGGTTAAGCTACAAAGAGCGTTCAGAAACTCAGCCACATACATTCAACCAATATTAACTATTCACAGACTTTGTGTTATGAATTTATAATTGTATACAAACAGAATATACATAGTACAATCCTTAGATCTTAATAAGAGATGTTTGATCTCATATTCTGTTCCGCAGAGATCATCTTAGGTCAATATTAATAGCTCATAGGTGCGCAATAAAGAGTGCTCAACGACTATAGTTCAACAACTGCACACTTAATTGATCAACGATGTTTACACTCCCACTCCGATCTTATAAGACATGTATTTCTAACACAGAACACTTGTTTGCGAGTTTACAGAGACGTACTCAGCACTATGATAGGGATAAGCAAAGATTGTCACTTATCTCTGGCGTGACGTGAGTGTAGTAGTCTGAATTGAGAATTTCCGAAATATGCATATTGCACACATTATGGTTTTAAGTGGCCGCAGGTTGTATTTATGTCTTCATCCTTTCGATGGAGTATATGAATCTCATGACTGTATGAAAGATCACTGATCAAGGAGTAGATATATGACTTCATTGTCTCACACCATCACGCCGATGATCACAGAGATTTACACCTTATTTAGATCATGCCTCGAAAAACTTCTTAATTTAGTTACTTGTCTGAGAGCATATTATTAAACTCTTAATTTGGAAGTCATTCAATGTGTATGTATCTCCTACGATACTTGCAATAATTACAGATAAATTAGTTAATTTCCTTAAGGATAAATATATACTAAATTAAAAAAGTACTATATCTTCGTCACGTTACACGATTAGTCACCTATAACAATACAAAATTAGAACAAATAAACAATCCGCTACCAGGATACTAGCAGAATCGAGTCAGTCGCAAATTAATATCGTTACCAAAGCAACTACCTGCAAATTTAATATATGAATGTATACTGTGTCGTCATTTCACCTTATGAAACAATAGGTCCGTTTTTTTGAAGAAGGTAGAATAATTTCCATGATAGCTAGGCTTTATTAATTAATTTATAGTGCATATGCTAAAATTGAAATTATATGTCTCAAAACTTACTCTATAGATCTGAAAATGGATTCATTTTCAAGATTTTTCAAGATTTCTTTAAGAGTTAAATTTTGAAGAAACTCCAAAAATCTCTTTAAAAGATTATTCTAAATGGCAAGATCTGTGTTATTATTTACAGTTATCTGATATACATTATCTGTTACATAATTTAAAGTACGAAATATTAAGATATGTAAACTCTCTATATATATATATATGATATATATAAATTTATATAAAAATTGGGAATTAAATATAATAATTATGAAAATTATCATAAGATTACTATCTCGATATATATCACAATATTCCGTAACATTTGCCGTTTTTTAACCAATTACACTATATTAGGTTTCTACTGAGTACCCCTTTTTTATATGTTATGTACACATTCCCTATGTTCTTGTTGCATATTATAGAGATGTTTCTGAGATAGAGTTGCTTGCATTTTAAATTTACGTGTAGACCAGCGTTGTGTGTTAAGTATGGTTAGTTCCATAGTTTAGCTTAGCAGAGAATAAAACTTTACTGTTTTGACTTTACCCATTGGGTATTATGATGGTTAGGTTAGGTTATGCTAAATTTTTTGTTATGAGAAATTTTAAAAAAAGAAACACTTACGTATGGTTAGAGTTCTTTTTAAAAGTTCCTCTTTAGAGAATAATGTTTTGTACTAATATGAGCGCGAAAAATAAAAAAAAATATTAAAAAAAATAAAAAGTGATATTTAGATTTAAGAATACTATTTTCAAGGTTCGAAGTGAAAAAATAATCTTAATTGGCTATCCCTCTTTAAAATATAGTTTGGACTCGTATATTACTGAGTTTATTGTTAAATTGTATGAGTCTTAGTACAAAAATATCTTGAGCTATATAATTATATGTATTGGATCTCGACACTATGTCGTATCATACACCTTATATCAATTCTTAGGGTGGTTCAAAATCAATCCACGCGACATTCAGGGTGTCAGTCTCGCATTACAACAAATCTTTTAATGGAACGAAATAAAACTTCCTGTTGAGTTATTATCAGATGAATTTCATAGTTATAGTCTATATTATCTTCTCTGAATATGTATGAGAGATGTCATAAGTATTAATGATAAATTAGAATCTTTGAATAATGAGGTTCTAGTGTGGATAAAGATTCTTTCTTTGTTAGAGGTCTTATATCTACTGATAAAAAAGGTGGTGACAAAATAATTTTAGTTATCAAAAATGGGTATCGTTATACTATGACTATGAAATTTAGAACAAAGCATTTCCATCGAAGTGTAAATGAAGTACTATGAGTTTAATACTTGAGTATTCGTATGAAGATTTTTATGTTTAGCTTAATACTTAATTTTGAGCCTGGAGAGTTTCGATTGTAGAAACTTTGGAACTAGTAACTACAGAGAGAGGTTTGACTCTGCGAGAAGATACTGTCATTTGTTGTAATGTGCTTTAGGGCTTGATAGTCTTGCAGAAGAGATGACGTGTAAGATTTAACTATACGATCTTAAGTATGGTTTAATAACTCTAGCTAGAATTCATGTCGACAGCCTCTATAAACACTGACTAAAGGTTTTGAGAGATGAATATATATAGTCTAGTGAATTGTTACTTTCTTGAGAGGACTCACATGATCATTAGCATGTTAGTGAATTACAAGCACAGATATATTATAATTATTAGATTAGAGCAGATCAGTGTGTAGATAGGAAAATGCGAAATTATATGAGGAAAAAAGGAGTAGAAATGTGAATAGGTTACGTTATTGAGCGATTATAACGAATATTAAGATATTGCTTATGAATTATAGTTATATATTACTGGTGTTAGAAAGTTTTGGAGACCAAGGAGTAATTGTAATTTTTTTAGGCTGAGATATAAAATGATGGAGTTAAACTTAATTATATTCGTGTAGGAGCTTATACTTCTGTTTTTGATGTTTAGTATTTATGACAATTCACTCAATTTGTAAAACATTATATATTCACAAATTTCAGTCACTTGAGGTTAAAATATGTATCTGTATCTAATATTTAGAATTAAATGATATGTGAAGTAAAGACTATCTCAGTGGAGATGCTAAGATAACCTCATTGGAGTTTAACGACGTTTATCCTTTAAAATTAACATGATAGAGATATAATACGCAATATTCAGGAGTTTTTGTAACAGTTGGTCCGTCAAAAACCCTCACGTTTGAGAACCATAACTATCTACATTTTTTAGAAAAACTAATAATAATTATAATTGATAGCAAATAATATTAAAAATTAATGCCTTAGTCATAGTCCCCTTTGTTTTCAAATTACCCATTACTGTAAGTCTGTGCACGATTCAGAGCACTTGCTTTTCCGATAAAGGATTAAAAAGTATTATAAGGCATCATTACAATTTAGACCCCCAATAGTAATTTTATATCTATCCTTCATTATAGAGCTAAGTGGGATACGGTAGTTGATCATTCTTGTTATGTTAGAGACGGATGACACGTTTTATTGTTTATCAATTAGGTTTCATGCGAATTTGATATTACAGTGTATATACGGGCGTGTAGATGTCAGGAGATTCCCCAGGTCAATTTCAAGAGTCTACTGATATTATATTATCAAATAAACCTACTTCATGACTGTCGTACGGCGACTTGGGCAGGGTGCTCCTCTATTCACTTCCATAAATAATTGCTATGTCATTTAGTAAGTATGCAACTATGTGTGAGAATAAAATCGTTCTTTAAAAACTTCTAATATAGCTCTCCCATTACCTTATTGCTTCTGCTCATTTGTTAACCTAACTATAAGTTGAGTCTAGCCCTACAGTCAATTTACTAGAATCGTGGTGTTTTACAGTGCTTTTTATTACTAGTATTACTTATCGTGATTGGTACGGCTGTTTGTGTATTATTTTCTTATAGCTTGCTATGCCTGCTGAACGTCTTACCCTGTCACGAGCCGATCTGATGCATTTAAATGTCGATTTTGTCCTAAGAAAAAAATCACCGTTGTTACGTCAAACTGAATTCCACATGTTTTTTGGATTGGATCATCTTTATATTTCTTAACAAATTTAAGCCTTATTTTAGTATTATTTTGAATTTTTGCATCTCTTGAACAAGATGGTTTTCTTTTTTGCTTAGCTCCTTATGGATGGGATGTTTAACAGAGGACATTATTTGTATTTGCACATGATCCGATATGTTTGTAATTGGATTGTCCATATCTAGAGAGTATAGACTGAGCGCTTCGAGCAATTTATATTGTATGTGTGTAATCTCTTTGATAGTCCAAATATAGTATCTTACAATTTTCAGATGCGAGATCAGAAATTAGGGTTACGAGAATCAGGTTGAATCACAAAAGACACGCGGTTGCGCATTGGTGATGGTTAGTTTAAATAGTTTCTAGTCAGATGTCCTTACTAGAATTGTCTATTTCTTGATTTAGGCCTTTATCTAGGGCAGGGTTAAATATCAGTGTGTCAGGACAATGTAACGATCCAGTTAGTGAGTACAAACCTTTTGGTGAGCCGACTAATGAGTTATCTAATAATGCATATAGGCATGTCATTATATGGAGGATCCTAATCAGTAGAACGTAAGCCAAAATCTACATGTTAATTGCATTCGCATATTTGACTTTCGTGCCAGATAAGCGCTAAAAGGAGACGGGTTAATGCTTTTTTTCTTGTCGTGTTGTTGTACGTATGTATAAATTAAACTTTCGACGAACCATTTAAAATTTATGTTTATATACACCGATTGAGAATATATTATGGAGAGAGTTATGTTTGAAATGACACAACTGTACCGAATCGAAAAAACATCTCACACTATATACACTACAATTGAGAACCAGCTGCGAAGCTACTAAATATACAAAAACAAAGTAAATGAGAGGTTCAATAGATCACTATAATTGTTAGGGAAACCCTATATTATAGAGATCTATTATTAAGTTATATTGCCCAGATTATAGCTGGAATCAAATCACAACATATCAAAATTTAAAATATGAGAAATATTGCCATGATTGGGAACAAAAGTTGAAGTGGACAATTGGCGTGTTGCTCTTGTAAATACTATTATTCACTGTGATAATTTTATAACTGATTGATGTTACCTCAAGAGTTATTGTCATAAAAACATTGAACTCATTTTTTAAGGTTAAACTGTGTGCTAGAATGATGACAATATTCTAAGAGAAAAATATCTTCAAGTTATCGAACTTGACTAATATATAATTCTGATATTGAAATTTACTTTACTGGCATTAATCAAATAATAGAAATTCAAATGAGTGAACAGAGTATGAATTAGTGAAATATCAAGGAAAGTCTACAATATTTGAATTTTGTGACATGTGTCTTATTTCTTAATTGTTGTTGGTTGTGGGGGAGTCTAAAGCGTAAAGAGTTTTTGTGTCTATGGTAGTTTGACAATAAGACCTTATTCAACAGGTTATTTTTTTCCTATTAATGGAAAGCATATTCATATGATGCATAATAAAAAAGAGTCAGTATACGATCACCTAAACCCAGAAGTGACAAAAAATGATATATCATTAACATTTAGTAAAAATTTGACCTTAAAATGGCAAAAGTAGAGTACCAAGAGTAAAGAGTGAGTATATCAAATATTTTCACAAATGGAGAAAAGAAATAATTCCGGTAAGCTTAAAATTAGCATTCTATTGATTAAGTAATCAAATAGATTTTATATAATGCTTCTAAGGAGAAGAGTCTATTATAGTTAATAGACAGAAAGTCGAAAATACTTTCTTTTGGACCGGTCCGACATTTTCAGAGACAGCAGCATAGTGGATGTGTATGAATATTGTGATAGTATTTTCTCATTCGATTTACTTGCCTGATAGTAATAAGCTGATTATGAAACTAATGGTCTTATATTAAAACGACGCTGGACTATAATAGTTATTATAAGATTATTAACGGATAAGAATATTTAATTTTTAGACTAAGAGAATGTAGTGCAATATAATAATATATAGTCATATTATTGTATAAGTTCAAATAGCTGATGGGTTACAGTTGAATTCCATTTTACATAGTTTCACTAAATAAATTTGAGTTACTATCCTTATGGCATTAATTATTGTGTTGAGATTTTTATTTTTTTATTTAATTAAGACTGAAGTAATTTGATTATCCTCTCATATGGTATTTTCAAGATTTTGTCAGGTGGAACCTTTGAAAAACCCTCTATGAGTGCGGTAGCACGTTTTCAATGAGGAGAGAATCACCGAAGCATGATCAAATTAAGCGAAATCTTCGTTGTATTATATCTACTAACTAGACTTTACCAATTTATGAGACAATGTAAACGCTTTTATCACAGAAAAGATTACAAAAGGAGAAACCTCTCTGGAGGACTATCCTTTGTGTTAGTTATTGTTTTTTTAATTCTGAATGGGATAACCAGGTAAAAGGAGAACAAATTACAAACTGTTTCATCATGTGAATAGGATTTCTATAAGGAAAAAAAATTCGTCTCAAAAAATGTATATTAAAAAATATATTATTGGCAGAGATCACACGCAAAAACCTGAGAGAGTGTATTTCCTGTGCACAAGTCAACACACACAGTAAATAATAGAATTAAATTATTTTGTAAGTAATCCGGTATGATATCAAATAATAATTGTACTTAGATGAATATTAATTATAAATAGGATTGCAAATAAATAAATCATATACACAAAATATTTGCGTACTACTTAAAATAAATCGACCAGTCGCATTAATAATAATCTAATTAATTATAATTCAAAATAATAATTAATTCTTAATATTATTTAATTTATATATTTAATTAATTTTATTATCTATTATTATTCTATTATTTATCTATTTCTTAATTATTATTATTAATTTTATATCAATTATTATTCATTTTCATTATCCATACCTTCGAATCTGTGTTTGCGAATATTACTGTTTGTACATCTATTTATTATTACTATTATCAGAGTATACTTCATCCTATCATAATTAGTGTGGGTTTACTCTATATACTCCATTACTATATATACAGGAACTTATATAGAAGCATTCATATATATTAATTCAAGAATGAGCGAGCGCATCTGAGGATAAGTTAACTCATGAAGATAATGTTTATACAAACGATCAGTCACCTAAAAACGCAACTAGTTATTTATGATAGTAGTCGAGATTAGGTATGAGTAGTATACTCAGGTGACTATAGTAGTCGCAGAGGCTCCAGGCTAGCCTCCGAGTGAGTAATGGTCAGCGAGGTAAAGCACAGAGTCACTACTCTTGCAAGTAAATGCTACACACAAAAATAAACCTAAAAACATATTTCTGTGAGAATTTCAACATCGTTGTCTAAATCCTTTTTCCAAAGAGTTTTCTTTGGCAAGCCCATTGCCAGGTTGACTTCCAAAAACCTCTCATCCATGAAAGTAGCTGAACAATCGCCTTCCTGAAATTTAACTAAATTTATCTACTTGAATATTTAATTAATTTGCACCCACCGAATCTCTAACCCATGAATTGATGGGTTCATTAAGTGTCGCAGGGTTCTTGGTCAGGTGAAATTGAGTTATATGTATTTTCATACCCAAGTGGATTACAGTGCACATTATGGTGGTCAAAATATATATATATATATATATATATATATATATATTTATATATATAATATTCATATATAATATTATATTATAAATATACTATTATATATATATATATATATTATATATATATAATATATATATATATATATATATATATATATATATATATTCATCATTCCCTCTGGTAGATCCCTAAGGGATCTGCCAGGTGCCAGGTGTAGCCTCTACAGAACACTCTCCAGGCATTTCTGTCGGTGCATATTCTCCTTTCCTAGACCTCTTCGATCGTCGTTCCTCTTGCTACAATGGCCGGCCTCGCCCACGTCGTCCATCCATCTTCTTCTCGGTCTGCCCACCGCTCTTCGTTCTGCAGGTCTCTAATCCATCATTCTTCTCGGTCCCTGCCCCACACCCATCCTCTTAACATGTCCGTAGCATTTCAGCTGATTTCGTTGGACCTGTTCATTAATTGATTCGATCTTCAACTCTCGTTTTATTAATTCACTTCTTCTATCCTTCAGTGTCACTCCCCTGATCACTCTCAAAACCCTCATATCTGCCGCATCCATTCTCCTTTTCTGCACCGTAGTCAGAACCACCAACATTCGGAGCCATATGTCAGCCAAGGTCACAGCATTGACCTATATATTATCATTTTGATCTCTGTTGGTATTGATTTTTCCCTCAGTATCGAATATAGGGTTCCCACGTTTATTGCGAACTTCTTCATTCTCTCATTTAACTCTACCTCAATTCCACCTCCACCTTCCAATATCACACCCAAATACTTAAATTTATCCACATGACGCAATTCAATTCCCTTTCAACGATTATATTTTATTTCTTCTCTTTCGTTCTGGCTATTTTTCATTATTCTGTCCTCTCTGTACTTATTTTCATATCCATTTCTCTTATTTGGGTGTTCCATCTGTCCATCACATCCTGGAGGTCTAGTCTCTCTTCTGTTATATGACCGCTCTTCTGCATTACAGCAGATATTCCTCTCCATTATTCTTCTGCATAATTCTTTTCAGAGATTAAAATACATGACGATTAGAAACAGCAAACTGTGACAAAGACACTACCCTTGGTATTAACTTCCCAATTACCTCAAACGACCCAGCTCACTCTCGTCTTCTTGAACTTTGCTTCTTCTCAGATTCTTTCTGGCGCCCTGGATACTGTACTCTTTAGTACTCTTATTAAGTTTTGGTGGTATCCCGTAATCCGGCTTCCATGGTTTTCCATAGCTTTTCTCTGTTAACTCTGTCAAAAGCTTTTTCAGGTCTATACAGTCCATCGGTTCCTGGTCTTTTTCCATTCCTTATCGTTTTTAGTGCCGGTTTTCGTATAATATATTGGTCCTGTTGTGCTTTTCCCGGCCTTGAAACCAATATGATTAGACTACTATATATATATATTATATATATATATATAGTATATAAGTATATACCTTATACTATATATATACTATATAATATAGCTATAGTTATATATATATATACTATAATCATAGTAATTATTATATAATAATATATAATATATATATATATAATTTATATATATATATATAATTATATATATATATATATATATATATTATATATATAATATATATATATATATATATAATATAATAGATATATAATATTGTGTATACCGTCATAATATATATATAATATATCTATATATATATATACTACTATATAAATCGTTATAGTATATATATATAATATTATATATACTATATAATACTATATATATACTATATATATATAATATGTATAGAGAGAGAGAGAGAGGAGAGAGGAGAACTGAGAGTGAGAGAGGTCGAGAAGACGAGATGGAGAGATGCGAGAGAGAGACCCGAGAGAGCAGAGAGATGAGATGTCGGAGAGAGCAGAAAGAAGCCTAGATTAAACTCCTAGCTAGAGACACGTGGCGGTGTTTTCAGAATTTTCCGCGACATATCTGAAATGCCAGAACGTCATTGAAAACATGTTATATAATTCATAAAATTGTTTAAGCTATAGGTATGTTTAAACTTGAAATGTTAAACTTTAGAAAACATTTCTTATTTTAAAGCAAAGCTAAATTAGATTGCAAAAATTGGTATTTAAGTTGATCTGAACAAAAAACCTAACGGTCCTCCTAACGGGCCGCTTAAGCACAGAATATGTATAAATCAATGCTCATACGCCCTATGCCTGCTATGCAGTAGTCTGAAATGTACTTATTAAAGTTGCGCCGTGAGAAAATGCATCAAACTCCGAGCAGATGTTGACCCATCACTAAGACTCCTCAACACTATTCCCCATCAATACTTTTGTTTAATAAGGTATTCATTATACAGTTTACATGTAAGCAATGCCGAGATCAGGCGACTAATTTCGCCAATCTTCTGATTTTATTTCTGCGGACAAGTATCTCGCAAGGTGCAAAGCCTCGCCTGCACACTAAAAGTCGTCAGTTCGTATCTAACTTGCGTGAGAAACCCTCTCATCTGTTTCATGTATCGTAGGTAAATTTTACACTTGATAGCTGAAGTCTTTCTTTCATATTTCTTAGATCGCGCTGAGCAGCTACAAATAATTGAAATTTGAACAATAATTCAACAACTATGAAAAATATTTACTACAGAGTTCAGAGATAATAAGCCTTTCTTCAGGTTATGTTCTGGAATTACCAATAATGATATCAAAGCTACCGAAACTTAACAACTATTTCTATCCATGTTTGATAAGATTGAGAAAAGTTATTATATTAAGATAATAATTTATTACAAAATAATTAGTGGATACGAATCATCGAAAAGTGCCGAACTGAGTTTAATGTCTTAGAAAACGGGAAAAGGGATACTTACATCTTGAAGTTTTTTAAACGTTGTTGATTCAATAATATAAGCTAATGAAGCTACTGCAATGTTAGTATTTTTAAAAATATCATACATTGTTTCATTGTATACAGAAAATGGAGGTTTCATAGTTTTATTGAACTTTTCAAAAGTTGAGCCTTTTGTAGCAGTCTGTAATGAAAATGTATTTTTTTAAGTTTTTGTGATTAAAAATTAATTAAAGAAAATAAGGAATAAATTAAAATGATTTATCACTATGATGAAAAAAAAACTTAAAATTAAATGGAGGATTAAATTTTATTATAAAAATTCAAAATTAAATTTGTGTGCAATATATAATAAATGATATAACAACCATTTTCATTTCCAGAAAATTAAAATAATTTCTTTACACATCTTTAACCTTTTGAAATATTACATTCTGCTCCTATAAAGCCACTAAAGCTCATAAAATACATATTTATATCATCCTATGCCCTATTGTTTTTCTATGCTTAATATATTACACCAAATGCAATATAAGCAAACAAGCCCCTGCAATCTAATATATTATTGCTAAATGATGAACCAAGGGTCAAATTATCAGTACCCAATGCTCAATATGTCTTTCAACTATAAAAAAAAATTTAACAATTAAGTTTAGATTATTTTTTGGTGGTATTTCCTTCAAAAATTATTGTTAAAAATTTCAAACGTAGATTGTTATTATCTATAGTATTATTATATTATTGAGTTTCAAAATATTTAATGTTCATTAGAGTAGATTTAAGAGATAGGACATGCCTTTGCTTTTTTTACTTTCTTTAAAACGCAACGTAAGATACTGATGTAAAACGTCAAGTTACATTGTTTATCTTGACTGATAATATATAGTAGCTATATATATACCCTATATATTAGTATATATATAAGTACTATACTATAATACTCACCCATCACTCCCCCGACTACAAAAATTGCATATCGACACAATACGTATACTATATCATAGATGTTTAAACTATTGCATAATAGATGCGCAATTAGTATAAGATCTGTTAAAAGAAGAACATATTAATCAACATCTTATATTGTTCTTCCTTTTAACATATATATATATATATATATAACTATATATATATATATATATATATAATATATCATGTTATTATATAAATATTATATATATTATAATATATATATAATACACATATAGAATATATATAAAATATATATTATAATATATACGATATATAAATAGTATATATAATATATATATATATATATATATAATTACTATTATATATAAATATATATATATATATTAATATATATATATATATATATATATATATATACTATATAATATATATATATATATATCTAGTCCTATATAATATTACTACTATATGTACTAGTACTCACAATAAATAAATAAAAAATTGGTTTAAATTATTGTTTAACGTTTAGATAAAACATTTGTGGCTATAAAATAGATGATGCTACCATTTTTGTGAAAAATCAAAAAAAGCGTCCAAATGAATGTACTGATTCACTTGAAACTGCCCACTATAGTTATTCTATGTCAGATCTGATGGTTTTTAACCGTTGGATTATGTACTATAAACAAACAAGGGAAACAAATAGTCCTAGGGCATGTTATTACAGTTAAGAAGCTCGAGCTCTGTGTAGCTTCTTATGATAGCTAGCATTTTTGCGTGGGAATGACGTTTTTGCAAGCATGTATTAATATTAATTGAAAATAATTAAGGCATAAATATAAAATCATTATGAAGGTAATACACAAAAGATAGGAAAATAACACACCTTGTGAAATATAAAAGCCCAATATTGTTAACAAAAACGAGTTTCCAATTTATAAAAAAAATGTAACAAAAAAATAATTTTTAAAAACTACTTTTGGATATTACCTGTTTTCAACAAGATATTTATTTTGTCCATAAGGAATTAAGATAATAATTGATACTAGATAACTAGTGGCTTAGGTTAGTCGTTAAATAAAATATTAAAAGTTGCAATTATGAAATTGTGTACAAAAAGAAACTGAAACGGAACTTGCTATACCAGACAGAACTTTTCAAAATTGGTTTTCCAGGAGACTTAGTGACTTTGACCGCGAGGTCGATGACTTAATTAGATTCATTTTATATTAAATACTTCATACAGAATAAAGTACAAGGTTCAAGGAACCTGTAAGCAACCTCCTCCCCTCCAAAACCCACTAGGGAGAAACACACACTCACACGCAAGATGGTTTGAAAAATTTAACATTTGGGGAGGAATAAAGTTTAACAAATTAGGCTAATTTTATTATCTATAATAATGATAACACATTGTCGGAACGAATATATATTTTACAGAAAAATTTATATCAATATGTCACTTTTCCAAACCTGACACCCAAGTTTATATATGATATATATAGCCTATATATACTATATTACCGATCGTACTCATATACCAAGCACCGCACGTAGGTTGCTGAGATCCAAACACGCTGCACCAATCACTGACACACCTGACACCACCCCGACATCACCAAATACCTATCACACCTCACGCACACTAAAACCCGATCAACACAAAGCCTACTCAACGCCGTACCACGACTAACCTAACGCACACCGACCAGCAGATTACACCCATCCCGTAATCATACATACACTGGCCAGAGACTATATATCAACCCTGTCCTACCAAGCGCCAGACGAACCACACAGAGTCAGCACTTACCCTCGAGCTCTAGAATAGAGTACTCAGAGCACCACCAGGCTAGAAAGTCAACATAACGCAACTCGACCTACACTGAAACCTAATATCAGCAGATCAGTAAAGTCCCGCGATATCAGTCGACGAGACACCAGCATCTATATACATATCAATAACTCCACAACGACTAACACAGACAACACAGGACATAGACACAACCATCGCACAGCAAGAGACAGATAACGCCCTACCACCACGACCCACACAGCTAACACGCAGCACTCCGCCAGTCCACCCCAACATACACCCTCACCTCGACATAAACAGCCCACACACCACAGACCCCCAGCATACAGACCACACAAACTTCAACACCCATAACCATTCCATCACACATAACTATAACCCAGTCCAAGCCTAACCACCACCACACACCAAGCCAAACTCACCCAACAAAAAATCATCAACCTCATCAACGAACAAATTCGCACAACATACTAATCACACAACTAATCACATAACCAACCATCCCCAACCGCAATCGCCCGACGTCACCGAACACAACTTCGAACGACAATTACACACAACACGACTAATCCATCAACTATCAATCCCCACAGTCTTAGAGGAAATCTGCCCTAAGGCGGTATTTTAATGTGTACCATTAACGAAAAATAGGGAAAAAATGTTGATGAAACAAAATAAGGGGGTCTAAACCACCCCTAAAAAACGTTACTTCGTGGGATTGCTTTGGGTTTACGTGATTCGAACATTTATTTTTTTATCTTACACACTCAAATTAGAAATATACAAACACCAATATGTGCGACTTTGTAAAAATTTGGAGAGCTAGGACACTAATTATTTCGTAACAGATGGGATACGTAATTGGCTAGTTTTTTTTTTTTTTTATTTTTTTTTTTTTTTTTGTACCAAAATGAAATTATTCAGCCTTCCACTTCAATATTTCAGGTTAATATTTAATATTTTTAATGGACATGATTGCCTGCTTATTTATTTGCTTAAATGAGTGTAATTTTGTAGTTTTATGTATCTTAATTTTCAATTTCTAGCTTTAAAATAGGATTTATTTACAAAAATTTTACGAATAACTTGAAAACTTATAATTTGGAATGCAAAATCTTTTTACGAATATATAAAGAGGAGACAGTATCTGTGTTTGAAGCCAGTAGCAACTCAAAATAATAATTAATAAAGAAATTACATGGTTTGAAATTACTATAATTTTCCATTATAAATGCTATGATGCAAGAGAAAGTGATAGTTTTCTCAAACGTCTTAAATGATAATGTCATATTTCCGTATTTTAAATTGAAACAGCGATTAGCTTTCTTTCAGTTGATCTTTTAAGAATATGATTTATAGTACAGAACTACAACGTAATTAGTGAATTGATTACAATGATTATCATTTCTAATTTTATGTACAATATTAATTTTGAGGAAATTTTATTTACAATGAAGGATAATGCACATTCGACTCCCTGAATAGAATTACAAGCGAATTACTTGTGTGTACATTCCTATGTACTATGGTATGTACTATGTACTTTTCTTATGTAAGATGGTAAATACCTGGTTATATCAAATTGCCGTAACAATCGAATGGTTGCAGCTGCAAAATAGAAAAAAAAAATTCAATGCATTACAGTAACCTCGGGTATGTGCATTGCACAAAAGATGATCCCTTAATAAGCCGAAATATTAATAAAAATTCCAAAGAAAGTAAAAGGTATGAACGTAAGTCGAATGGGTTGCAGCTGCAAATTAAAAAAAAAATCGCATTGCATTTATGTAAATGTACTCATACATAAAGTACAAGGTTCAAGAAACCTGTAAGCAACTTCCTCCCCTCTCCTCCACTCTCGCGGCAGGCTAGAAGAATTAAAACAGTATACAAGTGAAAAATGGACTGGAAGCTGAGAAGAGAAAATAACTAATAGCGTTCGGTGAAAAGATGAAAAGTGCTAAAAATGGTTGTATATTGGTTTTTCACAAAACTAACAAGAAAAGTCCAAAAAAGAACATAAGCATATATATGCAATCCAGACGCGGCGCCCTCTCCCTATCAGCTCATCACTAGAACCAAAATAGCGACGGCAGCAGCCGCAGATAAACGACAACTTACTAGCAACACAACACAGCCACACGCGACCCAGAGCGTCATTCTGCAGACGGCAGCGAGACGATATGAGAGAGAGAGAGGATGAGAGAGAGAGTATATATCTTCCGAGAGAGAGAGAGAGAGAGAGATGAGAGAGAAGAGAAGAGAGAGAGAGAGAGGAGTGTATCCTTTCTATAGAATTTAGATTAAAATTTCTCGAAGTTAGCCATATGATCTCTGTGGTCATTGACAAATTCAAAGGGGCCGCGGACTATAAATAAAATGCCGAAAAGAAAGGACTACTTTAAATTAATTACTTTCCTGAAATAAAGCAGCAGTTGTGTTTTAGTAAAAAAATTGTTTATGAAAATTTTTCATATGATGTCTTTGATTTCGACTCACCTACTTTTTGAGAGAAGATTTTTAAAATACATATAAAAAATATTTTTCACTCCAGAAGGGATTTAGAATTATTCTTTAGTAGGATGTTACAGCTATACTGTAAGATTTGAATAATTTTAAATGAAGATTTAGAAGTTCACAGTGTATTATTATTATTATTATTATTATTATTATTATTATTATTATTATTATTATTATTATTATTATTATTATTATTATTATTATTATTATTATTATTATTATTTTATTATTATTATTATTATTATTATTATTATATTATTATTTATATTATTATTATTATTATTATTATTATTATTTAATTATTATATATGATTATATTATTATTATTATGATTATGTATTATTATTATTATATTATTATGATTATTTAGTTATTCAAGGGAAATCAATGAAAATTTAACAGAAAATCGTAGTTGAAATATATAGGCTTTGTTACATGACTTACCGTTAATGTTGAATGTAGGTATGTGTTTTCAAAGACATAATAAGGAATATCTTTCTGGTTAACCAATTCTTCAAGTGTTCGAAAGGGAATCACCAGTTTTGGAGTCATAAGCAAAGAAAGCAACATCGATTTGAATAAAGTGCCAAATATAAAGAAAACTAGTAGAAACATCATCAAAATTGGTCGGATGCTTTTGAAGGTCGGCAGGCTGCTCACTATTTGTGACGTATCTATGGCTTCATAAATAAAAATTCCAATAATAATAATAATAATAATAATAATAATAATAATAATAATAATAATAATAATAATAATAATAATAATAATAATAATAATAATAATAATAATAATAAGTTAATTTCAACTATTACCTATTCAAAGAAGCACAGTATTGTAGACCTTAACAAAGCATATAGGAAAGCCAAAACAAACCACAACACACAACACACTCCACTCATCACACACAAACAACCGCGACAACTAATCAACACACCTACACAATCATATCCTCTCAATCTATCGCCAATTATTCAGCCCCCCACCCAGAACTTACTAAACGAGCGCGGGCAGCATATATACCCGCGCTCTCACTATCCCTATCAATCGCAGAGCGCATCTACAACCCTATCCAACACGCAACCATCCACCATCAACTAATTCTCACTCAACAGAGCGTATCCACAATGGGAAGCACCACGCGCTCGCGAGCTAGATACCATCACACATTACACATACACACTCACACCAAAGCTCCACTACACCACAAAATGTATTACCTTTTCAATTTCCCAATCATTATTAATATTCTTACACACTACTTTAACACATCCACCTACTTCTTTTGCAATACTAACAAAGGATTCCTTCATTTGCTTCCAGATTTGTTCAGCTTCGTTCTTGTTCAAATTCAAATGATTTATATATTACTTGTTTCAAGCCTCACTTATGAGGCATTCTTAATATTTTCAAATATTATTTTTGTTTTTTGAAAAAAATTCGGGGATTATATTTCCCTAACAAGCACATATCCTTATAACTTTGTTCATTTAACTTCTCACTCTTAATTCTTAAAATTTCTTTCTTTATACATTTTCTCTCCATCCACGCCCCCACTAACTTAATCTTACATAAAACAGCATAAAGATCTGGCATTCTATCCCCAACCATCTCACTTATTTAACATCCATCACATGTTTCAACATTTCCTTCTTCACTAACACAAAATTAGGTGGCGTGGTTAAATGTCTAAAAACTATTGATCATGTCTCAAAAAAAATGTAGGGAAATATATAAGGATTAAAATGTGAAGACAAAAAGTTGTATACGTAGGTATACGTAAAAAGAGGTAAATGAACAGTTTGAAAGCAGGATGATTATGGACCTACAATTGAATAGGAAGTAATTCTTGAAATTAGTATGAAAGGTTAAGAAAAATAGTAAGGGGAATCTTCAGAGAATATTGAGTAGATTTGGTAATTTCGGAATTTATGAAAGAGATTCGCTGAGAGTGTAAAGGAAACACTCCAAAAATCTGTATAGCATTGGCAGTAATGAAGAGTTGATAGTGAGTGTGTGTGAGTTTGATGGTCTAAGAAGAAATATTTATTAAATTGGTAGTACAGTGAGACGAGACAGTTAAAGAACGGTAAATCTGCAGGTGTAGGTGAAACTACTGATGATATGATAAAGAATGGAAGGGAGATTGTGATTTACTGTAAATGGAAGGTGTCTAATAACATTTATGGAGGGTACACTTCCGAAGGATTGCAAGAGAGCAATAATAGTTTCCTTATATAAGGGTAAAAGAGATTAGTGAAACTGTAGAAACTATAGGTGAATTATTTTATTGTGCTGCAGGAAAGATATGATGGTATTTTTGGCCGACAGAGTGCGTGAAATGACTGTAGGACTGTTTGGCGAAGAACAAGGTGCATTTAGAATTCGTAAAGGATATGTAGATCAAATCTTCATGTTGAAGCAAATGCTTAAAAAAATAAGAGAGAAGAAGAATTAATTTATTTGCAGCTGGTGTATGACATGATTTATAGGCAAGCTCTGTGGCCGGTGTTAGTATTATATGTAGTTAGTGCTAAGTTTTTGAATGTAATAAAAATAATTTATGTCGATATAAAGAAAATGGCTTAATATTAATTGTAGAGCGATGCAAGGATGTATTATGTCTCATTGACTATTTAATTTGTAAATAAATCCAGTGATGAAAGAATTAGAGGTAGGAGTAGTATTGGAAGCTGTTTGAATGATGGAAAATGGAAGAGAGTAGGAGTTGCCCTATTTGCTGTACGAAGACGATTTTTTTTAGGGCGAGTCTGAAAACAGTTTGAGAAGATTGGTAAAAAAGTTTGTTAGGGTGTGTTAAAGGAGAGACTTGAAAGTAAATGAAGATATAATTTAGGTGATAGTAGTGAATGAAGAGTTTCTGAGGTGTGAAATTATTTTGGATGATGAGAAATTGAACAATTGTCTGAGTTTAAATATTTAGGTTATATTTTGGAAAAAAAAGTTGTTAGCGGTGACAGTGTTTAGCAATTAAGGTTGTATAGTAGGAGGGTGGCTGGGTCCGTTAAATCCTTGCTGATTACAAAGGTAGTAAGTCTTGAGTGCACTACGGAATTTGGATTTATGTTGTTACCTATGGTATAGATAATCTCCCAATAACCTGTGCATGTAATGCCTTAACCAAGCCCGATCGACTTATAGTAATGTCGTGACAACTTGTAGGAATAAGAGGTATAGTTACACTTAAAGCTGCCAGTCCGCTCAGAACATGTGTGAGCCTAAATTTTAATCAGGGGTTGGGTAAGTCAATTGAGATGAAGAGGTAAAAGCAGAACTCCAACATCATAAAAAACGTTAGGAAGAGATATAAACTCGTTAAGCGTATGTTTGTGGGTGGTAGGGATAGATAAGGTTGTTAATATGAGGAAATATAAACGCGTTGATGAATGACAATAAACAATCAAGGATATGGCTTGTGTGCAGTTATAGAAAGCTGAATGAGGTATGAAATAATCACGGTTGGCCAAATAGTTTATCTATAGCGGAGACAAGGTAGTTGGTTTGTCTGCTGAAAGATATAACAAAAGAAAAAACTGGGATTGGGTCCGTAGGCTAAAGGAAAAATGATATGAAAGGGAGATTGAAATGTGTAGGGAGGTTTGCGTTATTAGATAGTACCGAATGACCATGTAAAAATGCGCGTTCATGATTAGGCTGATTAAGAGGGGTTTTGTGTAGGGATAAAAGCGAGGGGCATTGTGAAGTATGCATGGGATGGGTGGGCCAAGGAACTTATAAAAACTCCTGTGTATGATAATTGAAGAACTCCATCACGCAAGTGGTGTCTTCCTCTGGCCTAGCTCCCCTGCTTACAAAAAGCCTCTGTAGGGATGGATCTTTTAATTGCTTCTAAGGGGTCTTCTTCACTTAAAGAGTTATAGAAGCAAGTCGACCAACAGAGAGGGTTGGCGAAGAGAATTTGCTCTAGACTAGCGTCATGTTTACCTTACTAACTTATCTTTTAATGTGTATAGCGAACCTTACCATCAAAAGGGGAATTTAAAGTAATACAATAAGAATTAAATAAATCAACATAAAAAAAATCCCGGCGAAAAATGCCGGGATTTTCAAATTTTAGACTTGGTTTGCCTCTAAGTAATGTACATAGTTATGCTGTGTACAATCACTGTGTGATAGCTATTCAAAAACAAAGAAGAGATGATAAAAATGTAACAGAATGTGTACCACCTTTAAAGATATGAGCTAATAGGTGGCGTACTTATTTCGTCCATTGAAGCCCAAGGCCGTATTGAATATGTTCTATGTAAATGTAAAGAAGTAAGTTTTGATTGTAATAACTTATACACAAAAATAAGATTTATTCCTTTGAATATGTATGAACAAATAAAGGAATAAATTATAATAATCATATTATCAAAAATAATAATATTTACAACAAAAATTACTATGAACCTCAAATATATTAAACAGTAATAAAACTTAAGACAAAACTAACACACCAAGGGCATTAATGATGACACACCTTACATTTCACACTTGCCCTATAACGCACCATGGTATCTATTATAATACTATAGTTATTATATAAAAATATGAATGAATAATATTTTTGATTAAAAAATATATGTATAATTGTCTGCATATTTCGAAAGAGGAATAATAATAAATAAATAATGAATAAATAAACATATTAAAATAAAACCCATAATAATAATGTAAATTTCTAACTAATCAAATTATATTGTTAACAGTTTTATTTCATTTTATTTGTATTTACAAAAAAGATAAATAATAAATAATAATAATAATAATAATAATATTATACTGGTATAATAAATATTAAGCATTATTGATAAATTCATTAAATAAAAATAATCATAATAATACTATAATAATAATAAGAAATACATGATAAAGTAAATAAATTTAAATATAATACATAATAACAAAGCCATTGCTTGCTCCTAACGCGAGCAAAGGGACTATTGTCTATTATGAGCGAGGGTCTATAACGCTACCTCGCATGGAAGGTGGATCTAATATTTATAGTATATAAATAGATATATTATATACTATTATATATAACACAAATACTATACCTTAAATTGGCTAAAGAATCCCACCTTTAATATCATATATAATCATAACCTATCTATAATATATACACAATAATTATAAACCAACATATTAATATATATAAAATACTCAGCACACTTAACATATATTAAATATATAATATACTAATGTGAGAATGAAGTGAAAACTACAAATTATAAATATTTTACAATCGAAATAAACTAAAAAATTAAATAAATCGAAAAGGAATTTAAAAACAGAATAAAATACAAATTAGTCGAAGCCAAGTTGCAACAAAAGACAATATAAAAGGGCAAGCTCATTCTTATTAGCAAATTAAAAGATCCTTTTACGAGAGGAAAGCACTTGGGAGGAGTTCAGTTTAGCATTCTATTTAAATCTTAAACAACTATAGGCCATAGAAGTAAACTAAATAATCCAAAACTTAAGTATCAACTTAGCGTACATCAAATACATATATAAAATAATAATAATAATAATATAATAATAATAATAATAATAAATAATGCACAACATAATAATATATAATATGAAGATTTTTACAAGCCTTTTCCAATTTTCCTAAAGGTATCTCATACACAGCTTCAAGTTGAATTGAATATACATTTTCTGCATCTACAAATACCACTGTTCCTAAATAGAACAAACCATCTTTCTCGATTCATATAATCTAATATTCGCCTTGGCCACTTACACCGGCTCACCAGTCCTGGTTACTACATGGTGTTACATGTTACAAATTGAAGTTAAGAATAACATAAAAATAAATATATATTTATAAATCACTAAAGTATTAAGAAACAAAAGTAACAATTTAAAGTTATATTAATACTTAAAGGCAAAGTTAAAATACCCTTAAATAATAAATATACCTCATATAAAGAGATTCTATCTTAGTTTCAAACCTAAAAATTGTTCATAAAAACAAAAATTCTCCCATTTCAGGATCATCTGGACATGATTGATTAATTTGCTTATACGAACTTTTTTTATTAAGAGGGACTGCAGCCAGCCTCAATATAAAGAAATATTCACTGCCACGGTGCATTTAGAAATAAGTGAAAATCATAGATAAATATCGAGATTGGCTTCTGTGTGAGTCTCAGAAGTGTCAGATTTTAAAGTAGCTCAAAGATCTTACTGGACCTGTAATATTGCTGCTGAAAACACGGAGTTTTGAGAGAATCTGTTACAAATACTCCAATGGCACCTTATATCTATCAAATACACCTACTACTCAAACATCATATCCGTGTCTCACAACATTATGGTGATACAAGGCCCAATTTATAGATCTATTGAGCAACTTTATGTAATAAAAACGAACAATGGAACCCCACAATAACCAAATTCGTCGATTTATCTATTTTCACATAGTACTTATATCATCCGATGCAGGAAATTTTTTAAAATTGAAGGCTGTCTGAGTCCCTCTTAATATAAAAGCACAAGCCAATATCAACATCAAGTATAATGAAAATAATCAATTTTATTTTGGAGCTTTTATTTTAGGTTGACTAGATAGAATCTCTTTAGTGATATTATTATTATTTAAGGGATTTGGAACTATATAGGTTATAAAAAAAAATTGTTAATTATGTTACTTTATATTATTATATATTTAAATAATATGTATATTTATCTTCATCAATTGCTAAATTAGTCTTGAACTCGTCTCCTATGGTATCGCCTAAGTGGCCAGGCCGAAATATTGTAGATTAAAATGTTTCAGATATAAGACGTGGAATTGTCTATTTTATTCTAGAAATAGTCTCTTAAGAAAATCAATCTCATGAAAGCGTTTGATACGCTTTAGGAAATTGGTAAAAAGGTTCTTGTAAATCTTATATTTAAAATTTAGAATCTGATCTTAAAATTCTTAAATAATAATAGAGAAATAAATAATATTAATAAGTAAGATAATAAATAATAATAATAACTAATAATAATTGTAAATAATATATAATAAATGTAATAAGAATAATAAATAATAATATATATTAATAAATGAATAGAGATAATAATAACACAATTCAAATACACTGCTACAATGAAATAAAAAAATGAAGCAATTAATAATTATAGAATCAATCACAATAACCCCACTAAAATACATCCATAATTAATAAAAAGTAATAATAATATTTGAATTAGAAAATTCTAACCATAGCAACACTTTTAATAATAAACTAATCAATATTAAAATTAATTGTAATACTCATAATAACTAATAATAAACTAACTCAATATTAAAATTTTCCGTCCATTACTAAGCTCATGCAATTAGGAGTAATACATCAGTAATAAAATAAAATAATAATAATAATAATCAACAAATATACACAAAATAATATATAAGAAAGTAACGTTAATATAAATTAATATTAATAAGATATAAACTCACATAAATAAATAATTTGAAATCAATAAAAATAAATAATTAATAAATACCACCACAAACTAATATTGACACAATTAAGGTAGTGAGCACTATAGTAATATAATAGTCAATAATAACATTAGTAAAAAAATAATAGCCAATTAATAATAATAATAATTATACCATTATAACTACATCTTAATAATAAATTAATAATAATAATAATAATGATTTAATTATAATTAATCAATAATAAAAATAATAATAATAATAATAATAATAAGTTCAATAATAATAATAAGTAATAATATAAGAATAATAATAATAATATATAATAATAATATAATAATAATAATAATAATATTATAACCATAATGAATAAAAAATACAATGGTTATATTGTTGGTATTCATAACATTTCAACCGCTATCATCAATTGACTTTTAACTAATAATAATAATTAATGATTAATGAATAACTAAATAAAAATAAGGTGAATAATAATAAGATAAATAATAATGAAAATAATAGATAAAATAATAATAATGTAATAATAATATAATAATAATAATAATAATAATAATAATAATTAATAATAATAATAAAATAATAATAATAATATAATATAATAATAATACAAAATTGCTCTTATTACATATTACAATAATAAATAATAAGTTAATAATAAATGATAATAATATTCAAAATGTTCAGATATATATATATATATATAATATTATATATATATACTACATACGTCGACACACCAGATTTCCAAAGAATAGTATATAAGGTATATATATATGATAGTAATATATTGACCTTTAGTACTAATATGATGATATAGTTATATAGTAATATAGAATAATAAAAGATAATAGGTTTAAATTTATTCAAAGGAAATATTAGATATTTTCAACATATATTATCAGATAATATATTTATATATATATATAATTACAATTGTGTATAACAATATAATAAAGCTATTACTATATATTTTATCGATTTTTACTATAGGTACTTAATATATAGTATAAAATATATATAGATAAATTAAACAAAAACACGTATATATATATATAGTTTAATCTCAATAATACTATATATATATAATGAACACTAGAAAAGAAATGTATATGATAATATATATATTATATATATATATACTAAATAATATATATATATATATAAATTCCGGGGTTTGTCACACTTATTTAATGAATGGAATCCCGGCTTGTGACAGTTGCTATAGCCGATATTTTGAATACCTTTCTCGAAATTCAATTAAAGGTTAAGAAAAATAGCAACCAATTTTGATTCTTTTAGCAAGAGGAAGCAGAGTTTCAAACATTTCTTTGCATATCGATTGTATTTGGGTTACCTCTATGCCCTTATATATTAGGAGCTATAGTTCGGCACCACGTCACAAAATGTTCCTTTGATCTTTCTTTTTCTCTCCCTGTCAACAACTTGTATATGGGTAATTTTTTTTATATTATAATTTTGGACCATAGGATGTAAGATCATTGGAAATGATTCTTGATATTTTATTGATGATTTTAATAACAACTTCACTCTTCCCACTCCCCTGATGAAGGATGATGGAAGCTACCAATTTTCATGAAACTCTAATTATCTTGAACTTAAAGAGTTCTTTTCGAACAAGAGAATAAAATCTTGGAAACTCAGTGTGAGAGGAGAGAGTGTTAGCATATTTTTTGAAAAAAAATTCTATTCCGTTGATTTTTATATGTCCATCTATACATTCTGTGACACATGTATCATGTGTTTCGTTAATGAGATAACCTGTCCTAATTAGGAATTCAAATTAGATAGGATAATCTGCCTTCCTTTGCAACTTCAATTACTACATATAAGACAACATTTAATAATCTATTCATTGGGGGCATCAAAAAAAAATTCGTAACTGTCTGGTAACAATTGTTATTAATTTCGTGATTCATAAAAATTAACAAATGTTTATATTGCATTTGAAAAATATCAACCTTTGATAAAATGCTTCAGCAAATATCAGAGGTATAATCATCGACTGTAACAGGAAGCTCATCTCTTTGCTACGCAAATTCTCTTTATGTCGTTCATTAATATACAAAGTAGAATATAAATTATTTTACCTCGTGAGAAATTTGAATAGTATTAGTGAATTTGGAATGGTATATAAGAGGAAAATCCTATATATCAAACACATAAATGACTACCTTCGTTGAATTTAACTTAAATCTATTTTAATAACTCAATTTATTTAGTTATAATTATTGTACGTATGATATATCACCATGAAGCAATAGTGACCTATTTACTCATTTTCAGCATCATTTTTACGACCATTTATGACATGATAGATTCCATCTTTATTTTTCATGAAAAAAACATGACTCAGTATGTTTACGCAGGTATCTCTTATTAACCAAATAGATTTTAAGTATGTAAAAGATAGAGGGTTAAAGGATAGAAGATGTATAATTTAAAACAGACTTACACTAAATGGAAAACTATGATATATAAAGAAAAGGAAAAAGTCAAAATAGGATATGTATTCGACATCATCTTAGATATTATTGAAGTTCTAAGTATAACTGGTATTCCTGTGAGGCCGCGTCGCGTTCACAGGAATCCTTCGAAATTGAATAAGGTGGCAAAATGAACAAGTAATGTATCTGCATATGGTGAACAATTCACATATAGTGAACATTACGGGAAATCACCAAACATATTGTGCAGAGGAAACCTCGAAAGGATCAGTACTAAATGGTCGTTTTCCTAGCGTAGTTAGGGTGCCAAACCCCAAAGAATGATAGAATCTAGCATCTAGCACTGCCAGCGTCTTTCCTGAGGTATTTTTAGCCTTTTTAGAACCCCAGCTACGTTCGTGGGAACTTTTCAATGCTGACGTACTTTCCTGAGGTACTTTCCAGCTACTTCCATACTTCATGTACGTTCCTGAGCTGTTTTCGTATGACGTCATAGCCTTTTAGGCTATGACGTCATCCCTCATGTACGTTCGCAAGACTTAGCTACCTTCCTGAGCTACTTTTATTTACGTTCCTGAGTGCTCATGTACTTTCCTGAGCGTTTTTCACCCTTACTAGCTTTCTAGTCTATGACGTCATCACTCGGCTACTATCCTGAGCTACTTTCTATGTATACAGCTACTTTTCAAGCTACTTTCAATGCTTCCAGCTACTTTCATGTATATTCGTGAGCATTTTTCGTATGACATCACCCTCTGCTAGCCTTCTATGCTATGACGTCATTACGCAGAAACTTTCCTAAGCTTCTTTCCATGTTTCCAGCTACTTGCCTAAGCTACTTTAGATGTTTTCAGCTACTTTTCTGAGCTACTTCATATTCTTAGCTACTTTCCTGAGGTAATTTCCCGCTACTTTCCATATTTCATGTACCTTCGTGAGTGTTTTTCGTATGACGTAATAGCCTTTTATGGTATGACGTCATCACAGAGCCACTTTCATGTACGTTCGTGAGGCTCAGCTACTTTCCTGAGCAACTTTTATGTATGTTCGTGGTGCTCTTGTACGTTCCTGGCTACTTTCATGACCATTTTTCACCCTCTGCAATCCCTACCCCCTTTCATATATCGTTCTATCCCCCTACCTCTCTTTCAAATACCTTTCTATCCCCTATCCCCTATCCCCCTTTGTTCTAGCCTTCTATGCTATGACGTCACACTTAGTGCTCATGTACTTTCCAAGCTACTTTCAGCTACTTTCCTGAGCTACTTTCCTGCCCTAACACATATACGTGGCAACGCTACATACGTCTTATACACACATAGTGTGTGTGCAACCCGTAACTCATGTACGTACGAACAGTAGGTTCGTGCTTACGCCATGTAGTCTGCCTTCTATTCTATAACGTCATAAGTGCACCTATCGTTAAGTACACTTTCCAAGTGTACTTAACGCGCAATAAGTATTTTTTTATACAGTTAACCACCACTCATGGGCCGAGCCCTTTTCAAGGAGGGTGCAGAAAAATAAAACATGAAAAAGTCACCCATCCCAGCCAAGGCATAGATCTCTTCAGGTGTGAGCGCAGAGTGGCTTTAAGGAGAGGAAGAATTAAAATTATTGGAAACAACAATAATACAGGAGTTCCACAGAACAGTAGCTGGAAAGAAAGAGGCACTACAAACAAACAGTCTGGGGTTCTCAATACTCACGCAAAACTCATGCGGAGAGCAAAGGCACCCTTTGTATTGCGGCGGAGGCGGAGGCGGCAGCAGAGGAGTGGAGGGGGACGCCTGGTAAGGGCCAGCGCCGCTAACGTCCTCGCGCTGGAGACGAAGTCATTTATTATATGTCATGGGTTATGTCAGATTTCGACTCAGCGCGTTTACAAGTGCGTTAAAACCCCTTACGACGTATCTGCAAAAACACAATGCATACTTTCGATTGTTACAACAATTCTGACTGCTGTTCCGATTCCCGTTAAGAAACAAATTAGATTCTTATATGACACCTACTCTCTTAATGTACGGGTAATTACTGGCAATGAATCGCTATAGAAGAGGGCAAGAGGCCAGTGTCCGCCTCCTTTATTCTAGGAATTCGTATGCCAGGTATATACTTCCCGGACGACATTTGACCAAGGCCGCCTCCCATCAACCGAAATGGTAGTTATCATAATACTATCTTGCTCTCGGACAGGGTTTTCGATCTTGTTGGCAAAGAGTGTTTGAAGGAAAGTGATTACAAGAGTGGAACGGGATAAGCTCGAAAAATTGTTATAAAAGTGCGATCTATTATTGTGGAGTGGTGCTGTCTCCCCCAGATTCGAAATTATAGCGGCTTACGCACATGAAAGGTGATGCTTTGCACGTGCCTCAATCGTTATTTGGGAATTTCCCAAACCAAAATCATTACCAAACCGTCAAGAAACAATATGCGATGGGACCCTCCTCCCATTTGCAATTATTTTGCCGACGTAGCCATACCCGCAATTTGATTATCACCACACTCTCATTTGATATATCCCTACAAATCTGGACCCACGTATTTGACTGTCGTCATTTTATCTTCTACTTTCAAAATAGCACCATATATTAAACACCTAAAAAGATATACCGATTCAAAATATGCTGAAATTCGCTCTGACTAAATTATATTTATCTAAATAACTTGCCCCTGTTTTTAGCAGTAACTTCTATACTCTTCTTGTATCTCCAAAAAAGTGGAACTTATTTCATTTAATACAATAGTTTGCATTTTCGTATAGTAATATTTAGGACTCTCTACAACCCGTAAGGTTACACAATTATTAATTAGTTCTATCTTATTTTTTGACAGAGCTAGAATATTCATTTAAGCCATTTAATATTTCTTTTTTTGGACATTACCTTAAATAAATTGATATGATGCCAGAACCACCGCCCAATCTGTGATAATTTGATTTTTCTACATTAACACTCCCAAAGCTAGGTCCAGATTTCATGTTTGAGCCGGTGGTGGGTGCTTACACGAATACGCTCAATAACTCAATATATATATAACTAATTAATATTAATATATATATAAAGTCAAAACTCAAAGGGTAAAGATTTCATTAGTAGTATAACTATATATACACTTAATAGATATAATACTACCGTTATTCATTAATATTTATCAGTTAATCCCCCTCCAAAATTTAATAGTATGACGTTAATATAAATTAAAGACTGTATTTATATTTACCCTATAACGTAGATATATTATATATTATATATATATTACAGTATCAGTAATTATATTATAGTTGCATTAATGTTTATTGATTGTTGTTGTTCCCTTCTAACGATATAATTAAAATTATTATTAATATATTATATTAATTATTACTCTATTATATTATTATTATTATTATTATTATTATTGAATTATTATTTATTATTATCTATAATTATTAAGAAATATTTTTATTCTATTTTTATTTTTATTTTTTCATTCTTATTATATATTATTAAAATATTATTTATAAATTATTAACTATTTTATAATTAACATATAATTAATAATTCATAGTTATATTAAAAGGTGTAAGACTTATTTCTTCTATTCATTTATGTCTTTGTTGTTGTAATGTTGTTGTTGTGTGTATTCGCAAGTCTAGTTTGTCTGTATCAGTGAACGAGCCCACCCTCGACAATGTGCCTCTTAATATATCATTCTTCTCCTTCCGAGTGTTATATTATATATAATCTCGATATATAATATATCCCAAATTAGTTTAGTAAGTGATGTAGAATATACCATTATCATTGATCAAATTATTATATAAATAACTCACTCTATAATTTTTATAAGAACAGACCAATATCAAATCTAATATATAATTATTAAATTATTAATTATTAAATTATTATTATTAATTATTATATATTAATTATTATAATTGGAAAGAATGTGCTGAAAATAAGCTCTACACATCAGCTTGTGCACTGAGTCAATGGCTTGGCAGAAACTGCAAGGCTGTAGCAATAGTTTCGACTTAGATCATACGACAATAGAAGGATAGTAGCAGGAGTACTGTGATGCTCCCCTATTATTTGCGTAAAAAATCACTCACGAAGTGACATGTAAAGTTAGCTAGTGCCATTAAAAGTAGCATACAGGAAAAAAGTAAGTAATCTGAAAATTACATAGAAAGTAAGAAATAAAGTACATTCATTAAGAGTACACGAGATTAAAGCTGGAAAAATTAAGGTCTTAAAGATAATAACGGTAGCGTTTGTGAACGTCCCATAAGCGAGATAAAATTAATAATCGTCAAAACATGTATACTATAATAAAATATAAATAAAGAAAAATAAAGTAAAAGGTTAATAAGTAAAAGAATACGTTAGACTTTGAAAGTGAACCTATAGCAATGAATATGATACAGGTATATAAATATGATAAAGAATAACTAAGTAAATATATTAATGATTACCTCATACATCAAGATAACAGTGATTCGGGTACATATAGACCAACGGTAGGATGCCATATAGTAATATGATATATATATATTATAATGATGATATAGTAAAGAAGATTATACATGGCCATATAGTAAATACCTAATGCATAAATATACTAACTAATATATACTATATATGACTATATAAATATATATATTATAGGCCAAGCACTCTAGAAGAAAAGACACGACTGTAAAAATCCTCACAGAAGCGCGGTGCGGTATCAATGTCTGCATTCAAATAAACTGACGAGACTAGTAGGGCTACGGCAAGGAAAACCCTATACCAGGAAAGAATACAGTACTTATATGATAGGCACTGGGCAGACACGAAAAAAAATAAGCTTTAACCCGAGAGAGAAAGGCAGAATGACCTACCAGGAGCTATGACATTGAGACGGATGAAAAATAAATTAGGGAAACATACATAAGGAAAAGAAATTAAAAAAGCAGTACACGTGAAACTCTGAACATGCTAAATACTTTACTATTGTTTGGGCGGGCTGGAAAGTGCGAATGAGGAAACAGGTAAGAGGACATGTAGTAGTGTGGAGTAGGGCCCGAAACACCAGATAGAATGGTCGGAAAAAATAAAGTGATATACTATCTAGTATATAGCAAGGCTACAAAGAGAGTCACTGCAGACTACTAGATACGGGCTAACCCTCAGAAGAAGCGTGACATGAATAATACTACTCACTTCATACCAATACGTATATATAATTAATATCATATACAATACTTCCATATAGTATATTCAATTGCTTATTATGCGAAGTGTGTAACAAAGGTAGTTACACGGCGAATCCCGTTATGGGAGCTCCGAAGGAACGAGACGGGAGTAAGAACATGTACGCACGGGACGTTTATGCAATTATACCCCTGTCAGGGAGGTAGGGCGGAGCAGAACCCCGCAGGCATATTAACCCCATTAACAAACTCCACCAGTTAAAAAGCGGCGGAGGTTCCGGAGACCCCTTCCCGGAGGGGCGCGAAAATCAGCTCACCCCGTCATTCCCCGGTAGACAGCACAAATTAAGCACCGCGACAAATGGCCACTAGTTACCCGAGGACCCCGACTGCTGTGGCTCATCGGTGCGAGAGAGTATGCCTCATCTCTCGGGGGATTTAACTTATAGGTTAAACAGATTAAACAAACAAAACTTTAATAGAAAGTGCGTTTATAGTTTATATCTTAATGAACGGCTATAGTAAACCAAATTAATAAAGGTTCGTTACGTAATTAGGTACTTTTCATAATCTATACATATAATTTATATTATATTAATTATTAAGCAATAACATAAGTTAGTTTATCTTTTTTATATATTTTTTTACATTTTATCCTTAACTAAAATTTAATATAGACCAAGCCCAAGATTTATACACCATAAGAAGTGTATTTGCTGTTTCGCCGATAAGCATAGTTTGTGAGTTTTTAAGAGTAATGAGAAATGTAGGTTGGACTGTACTCTGATTCTTAATATAAGGTACACTACTCTGAGATCATTAACTAATATAGTATACTAGTAATATACTAGTAATATACTGATCATATCCCATATGATATTATATATATATATCATATAATGACTAGGTAAGGCTATGTTTAAGGTGATATGAATATATATGATATCTTGAGGCTCAGTAGTATATATATATTATATATATTTTGATATATTTTTATATGTGTTAAGGTACTTTAACGATAATATGTATATAAATACTCACCTACGTTACACTGTTTATACGATATATATGTACCTATTATATTTTCTTCATTGGATAAGGGCTTGATATAAAGTTCTTTTTATTGTTACTTCATTTCTTTTCATTCCACATTTGTATTTTGTACGAGTCAAAAGATGATCTAATATAATTGCAATTTACTTCGACACTGTATGATATGTAAAGCACGCGATGTTAGTTAAACAACAAATGTTCATAGTTCCATAAAGGGAATAAAAAAATCAATCCTCATAAGTTAATAAATCAATAATATGTTATTATAAGTAAAGATCTAAACTTTCTTATATACTTAATTATATTAAACTATAAAATTCTTAATCTGTTCTTGTCGTGTGGCACTCATACTATATTTCCAATATACTGTCTAGTCTATAAATATGACTGATCTTTCCTTCTGACTAGTCAATGTTAAGTCCATTATTATTATTAATCTAATTGATTCACTTTTATAGTAGCATTTTATTTACTAATATTTATTATTAATTATGATTATTTGTTATAATTACTTATGTATTATAATCTTATAATTGATATTAATTCATATTATCAGCACTAATCAATATATTATTTTAGCGCTGAGTCCACGCGAGACAGGTGCAGGGTGGTAAAGACGGGCCCTTGCGTGCAGGCAGAGGAATTCGGAGAGTGTCCTACTCGCAAAATCTAGAGGTACACGGGACCTGGCTGGTGGCAAGCGCGCAACAAACAACCCCAACGGAATGGTATAAGTAACGCATCACTGTAGAACAGTACTTAAAACCCCGAAGGCGTAATGCTAACTGGAAAGCACTTGTACACTTCGTAGATGTCCATACGCTCTTATAGAAGCAAGCACTACGTGGCCGCGTACGCTAACCAACCTTAACGGTTCCGTGCAGTAAATGATGTTAACGGCTACACAAACGACACACTATGCGTGCTGCTACCAGACGTAACGTCTAAGCGGTAGCCACGTATCATGAGGTTTAATACAGAACAAAAGTTACTTGCCTCAGCAAAAGCTACCTCTAGCCTTGGACAACGTACAAGAGCCACTAAAGTTAGTTGACAATCATTAGCACCTAGATAAGGCTAGAACAATCCTGGAGCGGTGAGGGACTAGAAACAGGCATGTGGAATAGGTAGCAGTGTCAATAGCCTGACTTCTAGAACGTGTTTATGAACTGGGTGGGCATGTAAGGCGAGCGCTTGACAGGATAGGAATACTACTTTACCGCTAAGCAGGCACTCCGCTCATGAAAGTAGCCCAGGCACCCCGCTATAACCATTGAGACTCTACTCATAACGAAACAGTACAAAAGCAGGCTCAGTGAAAGTAGTGGGCTGATCCTTTCAAATGGCCCAAAAACTTTGATTTTATACAATCATTACTTTACAAAGCTAAGTTATAAGTAGCTTAAAATTATAATAGAATATGTAATTTTAGTAAAATATTTCAAAAACAAAAATAATATCATTTGTGGTTAATTCACTGTCTATCTTCCTTTATACCCATACACAGAATACAATAACTACAATTAACACACTCATACTTGAAAGTGGATCTGCGATGGTAGTATGGCACCTTAATCTATGTATTTACACAAGCTAAATTTACACCTTAAGTACTCTACATAGTAGAGAACCCGTCTAAATTCACCTTCTCCAGGAAACTGTACGCAATACAATCGCCTAAATATCGAAAGTATGGAGCTAACCAAAGTGCAAAAGGTAAAGCAGAATAATTACCAATGATGAGGATTATATCACCCTAGCCTAAGATCGGCAAAATAATACGCATAACGTTCACTTAGTAAGCATTATTGCGTTACGTTGCATCTAAATAACTTCAGGATCATCAACTTGTACAAGTGTCTCCACTCCCACGTTACTTCCCTGCCTCAGCCTGTCGATCCTACGGTCCCTCGGCTCTATCTTTATCGTCCTCAATAGAAAGGCTAGTCCGATGAATTTCGGATGACAGTCTCAATTACAACATAAAATCACGATTGGATTGCCTCAGAGGCAGGTACAATTAGGAAGTTGATAAGCGAGAAATTTCTCAATTGAAAATATGGAGTAGTCATTCGGAACAAGTGAAGTCCTAATTATATCACAGTATATCTTCAGGGAAAAGTAGAGTTCGATCAATGATTGAGATCGCCTTCTTACGTCACTAATCTGTAAGCAAAATCGCACGGTATTGGTCCTCAATAAGAAGAACTTATGACCCACCTAAATAAGGAACGATAATATGTTGCTCTTACTTAGAATCATGACCTAAATGCGAGAAAATCACAGCTCAGGAAAAAATAGATGACATAGAATCATACGTGTCATACTATACTTATGCGAGAAGTAACCGTAAACAGCGATCCAAGATAAGACTCTAGGAAGGTAGTTAAGCTTAGAAAGGCTTTCCACAGAAGACGTAACATGATATGGAAAGAAGCAAAAGAAGTAATGAAATACTTAATCAAGATAGCACCTAGGTTAAAGCGTTCGTATTTAGTAAAACGTACATAGTAGGAAAAAACATAAACAATTCCTACTTAATAACTTTAAATAATGAGTAACCCTAGATAAACGTTGAAAATTATAGGAAAGTGATCGCCTGAGAATAAGAACTTATCCCTCACTATGGAAAATAACATCGCCATACATATGTGATTAGGAATCACCCAGCGAAGCGGTAGCTTTTGGAGAGGAATATTCACTCAACAAGCATTGAGCATACGCATAAACATATTTATCACACTCAAAGGACATAAAGTACAGGTCTGAACACATGTGTCTAGAATTTGACTAGGATTCATATCATTGCTATTAAGAGTGGTGATTTTTTACAGCTAAACACTTGATAACCTTTATGAGTGTCTAAATCTAACAGTATTACTATCTCCCCAAACCTACCAAATAAAGCTGTATAACCTAAAATTGAAATGTCAATATATTTCATTATTACATCGTTGATCACAAATGAGTAGTGCCATTCACTAGTCGAATAATTCTGTTTAAGGCCACAACTGAGGAACTGTTTTTTATGTACCCAACATGCATCCTTTGATACATAAGGCTATCAATATGCAGGCTAAGACATTCATTAAGTATAGATAAGGGCCCGGATGTTGCTCGAAGGGGAGAGAGTTCAAATTCATACACACTGTTTAGCAATACTTGGTGAATATAATAAATCTGGCAGTAGTTCCGTTTCGCAAAGATATATCACATGTCATGAGTGACATGATACAAGAGTCTAACAAGTATATATTATAATAATAGCGTTAACATTTTGTACAATAAATAATATTTTATATGCATTAAGGAGTTTTTATAGAAAATATTAATAATTGACTGGTCGGTGGGTTGGAACTTTCGCTATTAAAAGTGATGTTTAACCGAATTATGATATTCGAAACGAGCGAT
Organism: Trachelipus rathkii; assembly: GCA_015478945.1. Lineage (NCBI taxonomy): Eukaryota > Metazoa > Arthropoda > Malacostraca > Isopoda > Trachelipodidae > Trachelipus > Trachelipus rathkii. The sequence continues at coordinate 23,624 of JABUQX010016272.1, read as the reverse complement.
GTAATCGATTTGTTTTCGATATTTCAAGGCCCAATATAGAGCGACAACGAACTGTGTTGTGGAAAAAAAAAAAAAAAAAAAAAAAGAAAAAAAAAAAAATTTGTGTGCCACATGAAGGTTTTTTTTAATGTTTTTAAAACTAAAGGGATATACCCAAGATTCATATATCCGCCAAGAGTCAAAGAGCAGGGTCTCTCTCGGCCTCAGCGGGGGGACGACGGGGGGACATTCGTCCCCCCTCTGTCCCCCTCAGCTGGAGCCAGTTTTCCTCTTAATAAAAAATAAATAAAACACAATATATATATATGTAGGTAAAAACAATTATCATTATAAATTATACATTCGAACTATAAAAAGCAGACATGTCACTGGGGCTAGACTTTTTCTTCGTTTTTTGATTAGCCAGGTTAATAACATAGGGAGGATAGTTTAAATAGTGTGTAATTGTAATTCGTTAGGTCATATTACACATTTATAGTTATTTAAGTTTTATATTTGATATCTGCGATATTTACGATATCAATATAAAACATTATAATAATTATTTAATAATTGTAAACAAATTACCTAAGGTATAATACATGAATAATTAATGAAGCTGGAGTTTTGGTTTGATTCCTATGCATGGTAAATTAGTTAAGTTCGAGTATCAAGTTTTTTGCACTTAAAAATATTATATTTGATAAAAAATGAATTGACATTAAATAGAATTAAAATATTAGTCACCATAAAAACTGTGGAATTCTGAATAATAAAAAAAAAAGTATTAAATAGAATAGAATTTAGCAATAATCTAAATCTATATCATAATCCTGTGCGCGATAAAGATGACTAAGAACAATAAATAGCGTCATAAGTATCAAGTGAGTTACACATAAGATTCTCTAATAGTCTTAACTGATACTATATTGAGTAAAATTGTAAGATAAAATACGATCTCGAGCACTCTACTTCATAATCTCCACATACTGCACTAGTTCAATACAAATGAATGCAGAACTGAGTTGGATACTGAAAATCGCAAGAACGCAACAACATAGACACTCTATTAATCACCCTTACACACGTTGTTAAAAGATTTAACAGAGGAATACAATCAGTAAAGCTATAAGCATATTCCATCCTCACCGAGCCAACATTCCATTAATAGATTAGTCTAAAAGCACTCAACGATTGCTGGACATGTATTATGAAATATTAATCCCGGAATGCACAATCTGACAGTCGTGCCCACTATGCAGCCATATCAAAAAAACTAGAGTTTCATGGAAATACTCAATGTGAGCAGGTAATGTCTCTGTGACCTATGGCTATACAACAAAGAGATTAAAAACTTGCGGCTGATAGTTTACAGACCGTAACATCAATTGTTCGTGTCCTTACCGGAGTTAGAAAAAGCTTATGTGTATTGATATTTGAGTCATAGTATACCATAGCTCTCTCATATTTATATTTGCAGTTTTTATAAGCAACTGTGGCATAATTGATGTATGGACTCGAACTTATTCACGGTCTATACGAGCAATGTGGACGTGGAGGCAACCCAGGTCTACAAACGAACAATGTAATAGCTAGTGTCAAAAATGATAACTTGAAGCTTTGAAGCGGCTAAATGCGTACTACAAATGTTGTTTTAAACATGTTTGTTATAAGATTATTAATATAAGCGCTCCTACTTTGGTAATAATTAATTATTAGTAACAGTTAATTTGTTTTAAGCATGTGGTTGTTATTATCATTAGTATTAGTATGAGAGTTACTATGGAGTTATCATGAAATAATAGATTGGAAATCGATGATTTAATATGATATAATTGTGAAACTTATCCATTAGCAGTGTCATAAATATACTATATATATACTATTATATAGATATATAGTATATATATATACCTATATATACTCCTCAGCATACTAATATATTATTATATATAAATCATAAATGCACTAATATGTATATATATGTATGCGAGTAAAATAGAACACCACAACCTAAGTTATGATAACTTTTATATTTGTGTGGTTAGGGGTAAATAATGGTAGATATTGGTTTACTATATATATATTCATAGAGCTAATATAACTATCATAATATATACTACTATATATATCGCATCGTCTCTACGTATATTTCATATAATATATATTTAAAAATGGTAGATTCTGGTTTATTATAATTTTCTTTTGCTGCATTCAGATATGATTTTATGAATTTTCTGTCAGGTAGAATTCAATATATTTTAAGAATTTTCTGTCTACAAGTTTTGACTAACATGTAAGAATTTTAATAATAATTAATAATAATTAATATAATAATAATATAATTAATATAATAATATAATCTCATGAAAAAGACTTTTGTGTTTCTCCACAATTTCAGGATAGTTTTCGACCTTGAGATTTCTCAAAAAAAGCTGTGCTACACTTTTGGATCTCGCACATCTTTCTTAACTCTATTTTAACTTTTCATCAAATCTCGAATCTAAGTGCCTACAAATATACCTACTTTAATCTTTGTATCATTGATTTTGAGAAACTATTTCTTAAATATTTGAAACTAATTTTCCTGTAACCATTTCTTTACAGAGCATTCTACAAGTCATACTTTGATACAAAGAGGTGAGTTATACATTATTCTCAGTATTAATAAGTGGATATAACGGCATTTTTTGGGTCTGGAATAAGTAAGGCACATTTTAATTGTGTATATAATGGTTTTTCTAGTACTTATTGTCTTGTCACACATAAAAAAACGTAAAACAGCACGTTGTGCATCTAGTTACGATCCCAGAAAATGGCAATGACCCCTAGATCTATAAAATCATTTCACTAATTTTTGTACTTTTGATTAGGTCTGCGGATCCTGTAATATTTTTTTTATCTCTGATTCCAGTATTTTAAAATATCCAGCTCCGGCTCAGCCTTTTAACATTATCCGGATCCAGCTCTAGTTTCGGGAATCCCTTTTATTTCGTGTTTTTAAAAAGAAAAATTTTCAGTTAGGAGTTCTTTGGTATTACATTAGATTCTTATATTGTTTTATATTATAGGGAGTAATCCTTTTTTTCATTAATTTAAAAGTTTTCTCATTATTTCATGTTTTATCCAAAGGAAAAAAAGAAAGTTTGTTTCACAAAATTTTTAATAAGAAAAAAACACCCGTGTTTTTTGTGAACCTAAAGGGCAGTTTAAAGCTAGCTTTACCGAAATACCCCTGTAATAGGTCCTCCTCACCCTTTCTCCAACCAATGTTTTACAGCTTTATTGCTTTTTACTATGACTTTGCTTTACTGTTTTAAGCAAAAACTCGGCATTTCCATGTGGGAAAAATAAATTTCGTACCGTTAATAATAATCACATAATAATAAATAATTAATAATAATACATTACATAATAATTATAAATAATAAATATATTAATAATAATGATAATGATAATGGGAATAAAAATAATAATTATTGAGAATTTTACATGATAATTGGATAATATGATAGAATTATATTCATATAATTTGATTAATAATAAAAAAGTTAAATAATAATAATAAATATTAATAATATATAATAATAAAGAATAATTGAAAAAAAGTAATTAAAATAAAATAATAATGAGTGAACCGCTTGCACTTCATAATGAACGGTGCATCAATAAACTCTAACCCAACCAGGGGCTATTTCAAACCTCCGTCGTCAAATAAAGGTATACTCCCGAGACAGCTTCGATTCATATACCCAGTTAAGCTTCTTGTAGTCAGCAGTAGGTAGTAGTAAGATAGTATAGTAGTAGGTAGTAGTAGTGGTATTTAGTAGTTTTAGTTTAATAGTAGTTAAAAGCTACCCAGGTATGTAGGGTAATTTTATGCAAAATCTATTGTACGTTGTGGTTAAAGTATTATATATCACAAACGTACGTCACAATTTAATAAAATTTGGGTGTTAAAGGTTTTTCAATTTCACAACACAACTTCAACCCACTGAAACTAGATGAAAACTTAATCCCTAATTACGGTATGCCCAGTGAATGACATCCGGTGGCTGTGATTAGTTCATTTTTTAATAAAAGCATATCCCTGTTGAAAGGCATTGTATGGTAAGGAAAGGGCTATATTGCTACTAAAGGGTCCAGAAAAACCTAAGCATAGCTAAGAAGCACAGAAGTAAGAGCATAGACACGAAGAATAGAAGAATATGAGTAAGACATGAAGATGAAGCAATGAAGGAAGTCAAGATAGAGAAGACCAAGAGACAAAAAGATAGAGGCCGCGAAAGAAGATCAACGAGAAGGATATAACAAGAAGAAGTCCGAATCACATCTATGCAACACCTCCATTCGCTATAACTAGTTCTTATAAACTACCAGCTGCGTAGCCTGTAGTAGTACAGTACATTTAGTTACGTATGTAGTCTAGTAGTTCAAGTGTAGTAGTAGCTTAAGTCAGTAAGTAGTAAGTAAGCTAGTAAGTCAAGTAGTCAAGCTAGTAAGATCAGTAGACACTCTAACAGTGCATGGGCATAAGCATGAAAGAGGTTATATGTACAAAGATCCCAAACCTAGATAAACTAAAAAGCAAGGAAGGAAGAAGCAATTAGCGGAAGCATAAAAATTTAAAGACGAATAAGAATACGAAGAGCAATCTATAGAAAGAATTAAAGAAGAATAAAGAATAAAGAAAGGAATAAAGAATTTAAGAATAAGAATAAGGATAAGAAGAAGAAAGAAGAGATAAGGGAGGGTCCCTCGAAGAAAAGAAGAAGGAAGAAGAAAAGATGGAAGACAGAAGAAGAAGAAGAAGGGAAAGAAGAAAGAAAAGAAGAAGAAGTTAAGAAGAGAAGAAGAAGGGAAGAAAGAAGAAGAAGAAGAAGAAGACGAGAATGAAAAAGAAAGAAGGAAGAAAGGAAGGAAGGAAGAAAGTCCGAATACATCATGACCTCACTCGTGTAATAGTTATACCCAGGTAGTAAGTAGTAGTAGTAGTTCCAGGCATTGCTTAGGTTCCCTGATTGGTATAATAACCGTGTAAGAAAAAACACATTTTGAAAGCCATTTGAAAGCAGGGGAGCGGTTTTAGATAAAATTTTTTGAAAAAAAAAAAGGTTTATCTCTTATCGAAATCGTAATCTAATACAATTTAAATTCTGATAAGAAAATATTTTATAAACTCGTAAATTAACCGGCGAACGTTTTAACGGATGTAGGCGGGAAAATTTTAAACTTCGCTTAACGTTAACATTCACAAATTGCGTAATAAACTTCGTTTAAATGGTGTCCCCAAAATTTTACTTTTTCCTTTTTTTCCGGAAAAATTAAAACCCGGGGAACAAAGCTTTTTAAAAGTTAACGAAAAAATTAAAACGAGGTTAATATTTTAAAACGCTTTCTCATTAACGGTCCCCACCTTTGTATATATATATATTATATATATATTATAATATATATATATTATATATATATATATATAATATATATATATATATATATATTATATATATAATATATAATATATATATATATTAAATATATAATATATATATAATATATCCACTTCGGTTCAAAATTTTGAACGGCAACCCCACTGGCTCTTATGACGCTTTAAGGAGGTTTAACAGGAAAGGACCAAGGGAACCCTGTGTTATGACTTATTTATGCAAAATAACCAAAGGCGCGGCCCTGGAGGACACATTTTATCTAGGGGACACATACTATCATTACTAAGTAAGGCTAAGGATTCGAAAGACAGGGCGGGGGGCCCGTCCCAGCCTCAGCGGATATCCCCTGGGGTTCCTAGCTGCAAAATGGGGGGAGCCGCGCTCCGTGGGTATTGTGCCGATTTGCGTTTTCCCGACAACGTCGGAATTGCTATATCGCAGGGCATTGAACCGCAGTCAAATTACAAACGTATGGACTTAGTGTACGTGGGGACATGTTGTGCTTTAACCCAAACCCAAATAAATGTTAGGCACGGAAGCATTTAGACGGTTGTATTTCAAAGAACTTACTTAGCAAACGTCGTGGCATCTATCGGCTTCTCAAAATTTAAGGCTATTTACCCGAAAGCTCCCTCAATAACGGGATAAAAATCTACGATAACCAATTTACGAACGAGACGCAGATCGCCCTAGCTAACAACTGCCCGCCGGTGGGGGGAACCATGTCGTTTCCTGGACCTTGGAGTGCCTGCAGTCCTTTGACTCGCCAAACCCGCCGTTGTCTCCAAAAAACATGTATTCCCAACCACAACATGCTTCTGCCAATTTGCAGGTTGGGTGTCTTAGCTGAGCGCGGCGCGGACTCTTACGCCACTGGCCAATAACATAAACTGTCTCCTAGATTTTGACGATCTGGTTAAGGTTATTTCGGTGACAACATTCTGTGCCTTGATGTGGGCTCTTGCGCGCGTTGGTCCAATTGCACAACTTAGCGTGCCGGAATCCGCTCCAGCCGCAGCTAGGGAGGGTTATTGTTTGCACGACGATTAAAGTGGGGTCACAAGGTGAATGCCTGGCGACCTGAGTACACAGTTGAAAACGCCTTAAGCGCGACACGCCTTCTCACTAAACCCCTTGCAGGTCTCTTGCCTACGACCTGTCTAAACAAGGAGACATGCCTCTCCCCCCCCAAAAACCACGGAGAGCATCCACCTCCCAAATGCGCAATTAACCTCCCGGGGGGCATTGATTACTTTTTGCCTTCTCATTAGAGGCTCGTCCGAATATACCTTTCTGAGAAATACGCCGGGGCCGGCACTTTGGGGAGGTGTAGCGAGCACTGAATCTAGGGGACTGTCAATTCGTTAAACATGCATCATTGGGTGGACCAAATCGGCCGGGCACGGTCCCAAGATTTGTAGGTTGGTTCTGTCCGGGCGGGCAAAAAGTGCTTACGTTGTCCGCTATTCGCGTCGCCTATGGCTTCCCTTTGTTGTGGGCATGCGGGTCCCTATGGGTAGCGGGAGTTGCCTCCGCACTTGGTTCGGCAAATTATTGGTTACCGCGAGGTCGCGTTCGAGTAACGTATTGTATTATAACCAAACTACAAACAAAACAGGTATTGGCCATATTGTTTAAACCCTCCCTTCGGGCAGGCTGGCCATTTGACAAGGTTGCGCCTTTCCTGTTCTGTTATTGCGCGATCTCATACGCGTCTTCAAAAAACGCCAACCGTCGCGTGCGGGCCCACGTGATTCTTAGCGGCCCTGGCACCCCCCCCCTTTGCCTCCCCCCGGGCCCTTTTTACCCGTTCCTTTCCCCCTGGGGCAATAGGGTGGGGTTCCGCCACTATACCGGATGGGCGGGGGGAAGGCCGCCGGGGGGGGAAACCCCCCTTGGCAAAGGGCAAAGGTGGGGGAATGTGGTGGCCCGCTTTTAACCCACTAAAAAAAAAAAACCCCGGGTCCGGGGGGGGGAAACCCCCAGGGGTTTTCCCACGTAACCCCATACTTTCCAAAAAACCCCCCGGGGCCCAAAAACCAAAAAGAAAGAGGAGGTGGTTACCTTTTTGTTTTTTTTAAACCGGCCCAAAACTCCAAATGTCCCCAACCGGTTGTTTTAAGGGGGTCCGGGGGAAACCCCGCGCCAATTAAATTTCCCCATGGTATTTTTGGTAGCGGGGGGCTAAAAAAGCTTAAAAAATTTTCCCCACCCACCTAAGTGGGGGGGAAATTCCACGTACCCCTTTTTCCCCCAATAGTTAAACCCCCCAAACCCGGTTTATTTATTTTTTTAACCCCTACCTTTCTTTCCCCCCCAAAATTCCCGGCTTAAAACCGGGTGGGGGGAGGTTAAAACGGTGGGCGGTTGTCCCCATTTAAACCCCCCCTTTACAAAATTATTTAAGCCGGGGAGGATGGGGCGGGGCGGAGCCGGGGGGGAAACCCCTATAAACCCCCAACAAAAAAAACCCAACAAATTTTTTAAAAACCAAGGGCTTTGTAAATTCCCCCTGTGTCCCTCTTTTTTTTGGAATGGGGGCTAGTTTATTTTTGGGCGGGGGCCCCATAATAAAAGGCGATTAAAAAAACCAACCAAGTGGCCGTTTTTTCAATTGGTTGGGGGGCCCACCCCCACTTTTCTTTTGTAAAACCCCGTGTTTAAAACAAAATTTTCCAAATATTGGAGGGCCCCCCAAAGTGGCGGTCAGTGCAGGGGTATGGGCCCGTTAAAAATTTTTTGGGGGGGGGGGAGCGCGAGCCGGGGGGGTTTTTATAGCCCCATTTAATATATATATATATATATATATATACTATATATAGTATATATTATATTATATTATTATATATAATAATATTATATATTATATATATATATATACTTATATAATATATATAATATATATATATATAATATATTAAATATATATATATATATATATTTTAAATATATTTAAATAATATATATATATACTATATACTATATATATTATATATATATAATATTAGTATATATATATATAATATATAATATATAATATACGTTATATATAATATATATATATTATATATATATATAGTTTATATATATAGTATATATATACTATTATATATTACATACATATAAAAAATAATAATTTTATTATTAATTAATAATTAATTAAAAATTATTTTTATATATATTAAAAATAATTAATTTTTTATAATAGGTATTATTATTAATAAAAATTTATAATTTATAATTATAATAATATTATATATATTATTAAATAATTTAATATAAATAAAATAAATAATCTATATAAAAGCATTATTAAGTCTTTATATATATATTTTTTAATAAAATTATATTTTGAAATTATTGGGGGTGTTTTGTAACATTTGAAAAACTTTTTGTTAAACTTTTTCAAGTATTTCCCCGCCCGGAGAAATTTTTGGCTGGGTGGTCCGAAAAAACCCCAAAAAGAAATTTTCTAAAAAACCTCTCAATTTTAAAATTATTAATTTTTCCCCCCAAAAAAACAAAAAATATAATACTTTTTTTGTTTAACAATCATTTTGTTTAAATTATTTTTTATAAAATTATATATTTTATTATTGTAATAAGATCCAATATTATAATATTATTTTAAAATATTAATAAATTGCTTTTATTTTTAAAGGTAATATAGTGACACAAATAATTATAAAATTATAAATAATTTTTTTATTAAATTAAATGATTAATTTAAACATTTATTATATTATTAATAAATAATAATATTATTTAACATATAATATTATATTAATTTTAAAATTATTATAAATCTTAAATTATAATTTTATTAAAGTGTTAATATATTAATTAAAAAATATATAATAAAAATTTAAAATAAATTTAAAATATAATATAAATTATTAATATAATTACCTAAATTTTAAATTTATTTTTAATTAATTATAAATTATATTATAATTATATAATAATATTATTAATAAAATATTAATATATTGAACAAAAGAAGGAAAAACCAATAATTAGGGGAAGGTAAAAGGAAATTGTTTTTATTTTTACTTGGCTTTTTCCTTCCCCAGAGAATATAAGAACACAACAGACTAGTTGCGACTGAGGCACGAATATACATCGCAGTAGCCTTACACTGGCTTCCCCCCCAACCCAAAAATGTACGTCATATCAGAACAGTTTTAAAGCAATCGAGTTCCCTTCAAGGCGACATCACCAGGTGTCCAGCCTGTCCTATCCCTCATTCTTAATAATTTGTAGGTGTAAAATATTCCATAATGGCAATTTTATCATTTAGATCTTAAACAAAGAACATATAGTAAGAAGGTAAAGAATTACTGCCTTCTCCGGGATTGAACCACCGCGTGTTGCGACTGAGGACGATATTGTCCTCAGTCGCGACACGCGGTGGTTCAATCACGGAGAAGGCAGTAATTCTTTACCTTCCCACTAATGTTCTTTGGTTAAGATCTAATTAATAAAATTGAGAGAGAGAGAGAGAGAGAGAGAGAGAGAGAGAATATGACTGTGGGTAGGGTAGATCTTTTCAGATACACCTTTTGGAATATATTGAGTATATTACTAATTGCTTTTACATAAGTGAGACCGTCGATATTATTTATTTAGGTTTCAGAATGTTAGACTCATGCAAAGGTTATCACAATATGGTTGGTAGATGTATTGAGTGGTTTATAACTGGATAAAATATTGGTTGACTAACAAAAGACAATGTACTTCTTAACTATCATATTATTAGATTATCATTGGAGCTGATAAAAAGTGTTGTTTCTTCATAGTTTGATACTGGGTGCATTTGTTTTCTTAATTTATGTGAATGTATAGATGAAGGAATAAAAAGTACAGTTCCCAAGTTTCTGATGATACAAAATTGGCTGATTCTGCTGGGAATCTTGAGGGCTATATTAAAGTTGGATTGATTAGTGGCAAATGGAACTCAAAGATATCAAAGGGCTGATTAGTGGCAAATGGATTTCAAGGATATCAAATAAAAAAAAATTTCGATTTTTATATATAAATCGGAAAAAAAAAAAAAAAAAAAAAAAAAAAAAAAAAAAAAAAAAAAAAAAAGAAGAAGATATTGGTGTGCTTATTGTATGCCAATTTGAAATTTGAAGAACATTGTTGAATTTGTAAATATCGGTAAAAAATAATAGGAATTATAATTCGTATGTTGCTCACAAAAGTAAGAAAGTAATCATCATGATTATATTGATTTGGTTAGGCCATTGGTTGAGTGATGTGCAGATGTTTGAACTCCTTACCTAAGAGAGTACATTGAAATGTTTCATGGAGTACCATGTTGAGCTACTAGATTGACATTTGGTTTTACAAATAAGAGGTATGAGATGGATCGAAATGGTTATATTTTCAATGGAAAGGAGGGTTAATATAGTGGATATAATTTAGAGCTATAATATTTTTCATCTCTCACAGTTCTACTAAGAAGAGTAAGTTCTTCATACAAGAAAAAAAGTAAAGAACAGGAGATCAAAATAAACGAATAATAAAAAAAAACAGTTTGTCAGTTTCATAGTATATATCCTTCATCAAAAACCAAGAAATTCGCATTTCGATTGGTTTACCTCTAGATGTGATAGCTACTAGTTCACTAAGGCAACTTTTAAAAATAAGTTGGGTAGTTAGGAGTAGTAGGGCCGGCATATTGGACTAAGTACCTGGCTTTGACCTTTTTTTGACCGCGACCTTTTTGACCTTTTTTTGACCGCGACCTTTTTGGCCTTGACCTTTTTGGGCAACCTGAATTTTTTTACCTTTACCTTTTTGGGTCTTGACCTTTTTTGAGAACCCAAATTTTTTAAGAACCCAAATTTTTTAAGAACCCAAATTTTTTAAGAACCCAAATTTTTTAAGAACCCAAATTTTTTAAGAACCCAAATTTTTTGAGAACCCTAATTTTTGCAACCCTTCGAAGAAGGGTTGCGCCAAACGGTTGCGTAAGCAACCGTTGTACGTAGTGCCCCCCTATTTTGGCCCCCCTTTACGGGCTTAGCCCCATTTTTTGAGAACCCTAATTTTTTGAGAACCCCATTTTTTGAGTACCCTATTTTTTGAGAACCCTATTTTTTGAGAACCCTAATTTTTGAGAACCCTAATTTTTTGAGAACCCTAATTTTTTGAGAACCCTATTTTTTGAGAACCCTATTTTTTTTTTTTTTTTTTTGAGAACCCTATGTTTTGAGAACCCTATTTTGTCAGAACCCTACTTTTTTGAGAACCCTAATTTTTTGAGAACCCTAATTTTTTGAGAACCCTATTTTTGAGAACCCTAATTTTTTGAGAACCCTAATTTTTTGAGAACCCTAATTTTTTCGACCAACCCTTTGGTCTTCCATGGGTCAATTTTGGCCCACGGTAATTTTTTGTCCTTCCTTTAGGGCTTAGCCCTTTTTGATGTCTTAACCTTGTTTGACCTTGATATTTCGGTCACATCTACACACGCGCACGCGCACTTACACACACACACACACACACAGATTTACTTACACTCACACACAGATTTACTTACACACACACAGATTTACTTACACACACACAGATTTACTTTCTCACACACACAGATTTACTTACACTCACACAGATTTACTTACACTCACACAGATTTACTTACACACACACACACAGATTTACTTACACTCACACACAGATTTACTTACACTCACACATATTTACTTACACTCACACACAGATTTACTTATACACACTATGTCACTTATACACACACACACACACACACAGATTTACTTACACACTTACATTTACCCATAGACACTTACATTTACCCATAGACACTTACACTATGACACTTATACACACTATGTCACTTATACACACATACACTATGACACTTATACACACATTCACTATGACACTTATACACACATTCACTATGACACTTATACACACATTCACTATGACACTTACATTTACCCATAGACACTTACATTTACACTTATACACACGTACAAACACACTACCAACCCTTTGGTCTTCCATGGGTCAATTTTGGCCCACCCTGATTTTTGGCCATCCTTAATTTTTAAGCAGCCCTAATTTTTTGGCACCAACCCTTTTGTCTTCCATAGGACAATTTTTCGGTCAAACCCTTTGTATTCAGTGTACAATTTGGCTGTAACTTTTTTGACCTTTGTAGCTTTTTTGATGGCTTGATGGTTCCCAATCATCGTAATAAGTATCTAGTGATGTTCTATTAGTGCTTCTATGATCGATTTCTATGAGTATTAGATTGAGTTGCCAGCGTGAGATGCCAAGTGACCAGTGCCAATTGAGGCCAGTGAGTGCCAATGAGTGCCAGGTGAGTGCCACCCATAGTGCCAAGGAGTGCCACATAGTGCCAACTGAGTGCCACTTTTTCAAAGCCTTTTCTAGCCTCCCCTGAGCCCCGAATAGCCCCAATATTGGTGTTCTAACCGCTAGGTTATAAGGTCATTAGGAATCGAATTGGTTGTTATAATACAAAGGTTGCTAGGATGCGTCAATCATACTAAGAAGTTAGTATTTTATAACACTTATAAGTACTTACACTCTCCATAGACACTTACACATTAAACCAAATACACTTACACCCACACCACACACAGATACACTTACACACACTCACACACTCGATATTTTGATGCCTCAGCATGATGACTCATCTTTGATGACGTCATCTTGATACCACCATATGATGATTCATCTTGATGACTCATCTTTGATGTTCCTTAGATCATAAGCTGCCCACCAGGCCGCAGCATGATCCCACCGCGCGAAGGCCACGGACCCCGCACCCGCAGCGTATGGTTAATATTATTTCACAATATTGAACGTCCACGCCGCGTACCCGCTTCTCAGCCAGCCTACTTCACCATATTGAAAAATATCATTAAACTATTATTCTGTGACTCCTACTTCTGTAATTTCACCAAAGAGGTATTAAGTCATCTCATACCTGTCCCGCTTATCCTGCCCCGTCCGCAGAGAGTCTGTAGCTCGTCCGCGATTAAAACGATATATATTCACCACCATTCGCGGCGGAAAGATAAGAGTGTGATAGAAGGGTTTCCACGCCCCTTGCTACCGGTGGAAAAGAAGTATCATCTCCGGGAAATTTCAGCTTCATATGACTCGACGATAGACTGGAGGAAACGCAGCTCCAATCCATTCAATATGACCAATATTATTATTTTATTTAAAATTTCTTCTCATTATTTTAATAATTTTATAATTTTATTAATATATCCCATAAATATTTGAATAATATAATAATAAATATAATATGATTTTAAATAATAAAAATAATTTAGTATATTATGTTATAAGCTTCCTCCTAATCACTACATGAGTAAAACAAAATGATATATATATAAATTAAATTATAATATTTAAAATTAGTTTTAAAAATATTATAACTGGTATTTATTATAACCTCCTCAATAATTATCCGTATATAATTTTATTTTTCCTATATACTAATTTATGCAGTCATTCACTTTTTATTTCATACTTAAACAATTTTTATATGACATTTTATTACTAGTTTTATATATGTTAACACCTCTCTCATATAAAAAAATCTTGTCTACAACTCAAAATCAAATACATCTTTTATATTCTCTAGATATCATTATAATTCCATTAATTAATCGTGATCTATCATATAATCTTCTTATCAAAAAATATGTCGATCGCGTAACTGAAGTAATACCAATAATCCCTATGCTTATGTTCCAATCTCTCATCTCTTCTCTCCTCTCTTCTGTGTCCCCTCTGTATATTTTTAAACCTATTTCCTCACCTCTCCTTATGTGACTATCTGCATTTAGCCAGCAACTCATTTGATGACTCTCAAGGAGAACATTAAACATTACATTACCTTAAAAGCTCAGCGATAAAATCTACAGAGTTATATAGAAAATCAATAGAGTGATCGTTTAATCCTAATACACCTAAATGGAGTATATATATATATATTTTATAGTATGCTTTTGTATTTTACTGCAATTTTACTTCTTATAAACTGCATATTAATTTACTGCTTTATAATACTCATTATTAATGTTTTACTGTCATTTAAACTCACATATTTATATTTAAAAATTATTATACATACTACTGAAAGTCAAGTAATATACAGAAATTCTAATTAGAGGTTGATTATAGCAACAAGTGAGTGATGTTAGTATGCTAGTATTATGGTTTTATCAGCTTTTTACTGCTTCATTATAAAACCTCATTGTTTTACTCTTTAATGACGCTTAACTCATATGTTTTACTGCTGTAACTCATATATTTATTAACATTGATAAAATACCCTCCATATAATCTCAGAGTAAAGTCTCATTAGAGATAATAATCCACATAATTGAATGTGTTACAGATTCATCTCAATGGCCTTCCTTCGGAGGTGTCTCCTGTTTATCTATTTGAACTCATAGATATACTATTATTGTTTAACTTCTCACTTGTTCACTTTGAACGTATCATGTGATGAAACATGACTCTTAGTCACCTCACTCGCTCCTCTGTACATGCACGTTAATATCTCATGCCTTAAATATTTTTTTATAAACACTATACTATCGAACTCCAATAAGTCTAGTAAAAATCAGTTAAATCAATAGAAGGTATATATTATATATATATAATATATAGTGTATATATATATACACCTGACATCAAGGGTAGATTAGTATGCTTTTGTTTTACGCTTTACTGCTTTAACTTCAATTATTATTACTGTATAATTAATTAACTCATATTATTTACTGCTTATATACTCATATATATGTTTTACTGCGTATGATTTATACTCTATTATTTTATTTTTTAGCAAACTCTGAAAATATGTAATTAAATCAATATGTTTTATATAATTATAGTTTTAATATCATTTTTATTAATTTTCATATATTGCACCTATCCTTATTATTATTTATTTTTATTTTTTTATATTTATATATTATTTTTTATTTTTTATTATATATATTTAATTTATTCTTAAGTGGTTATTTACTCATGACCTCTCGCTCCTTCCGAGAGACAACAACGAGCAGAGCAAGTCAGATTACAGAATACACCGAAAAATAACTATCGTATGCAAAGACACTCATGACTCAAAAGAATGAGATACATATTGATGACACCACGATTGCTCATATTCCTAGATCCACTGATTTTGAGTACTATCTATCATCTAACTGATGCGAGTGAGACATAAAGACATCGATACTCCATATTGCCCTCTGAACTAGTCTCACGAGCTGTAAACAGACGTGCTAAGTTTCGTTAATACCCAACATCTTACATGTTATCACTTTCCATTTTCTCAGCCATTAAATGAATCACAAAAAGTTGACAATCTTTCTCAAAGTCACTTTCTTAATTAGATTTACCCAAGACACTTACAATTCATACACTGACACAACACCACCACTAACATTTTTAAAAATATTACTTTAAATTTAATAACGACCAAGTAAACTCGGTTTTATTTTTTAGAATAATTTTCATTTAAGCCATTTAAATAATGATTGTTTTGTAAACAAAATACAAATACAGAACCAATGAAAAAATTGGAGAATATTTTAAAACATTTAGAGAATGCTGTTCTAATAACATAGACCGTTTTCGTTTTTGTCATTTGTGCTTATACACGGTATGAAATGCTTGCACATTGTTTTAGCACGAATTTCGTGCAAAATCATCCACGATTGCGTAAGAAGTTTACTTCAAGGCTTTCACCATGTGACTGTATATGTAGGATCTGAAGGCTCTCTTTGGCCTCTTAATTTTTGCAGAAAACAAAAATCAACGTAGAAAAACTAATAATTTTTCAATGACTGTATTTCAAATTTTTGGACTATTACAAATATGCTCGGATCTGTTGGGTTAAATATTTACCCTCAAATTTAAGAGTTGTGTAAAATCCATAAAACAGAGTTCGTATTGGAAACATCTATCTAACTATGGTTGTCTTTGTATTTAATTTTCGTTGTATGTATAACCCCAGTTCCTGGAACAGATGCATGATATATAATTCATATTTAAAAACTCACTTTAATTAATCCTCAATTGATAGGGAGGTTTGATAATATATATATGAATATATATATATAAATAATAGTGGTTATAATAAAAGTTTCTTCCTCTCTTTGAGCTATAAAAAATAATTTATCGTCTTTAACCGTAATCTCTGATTATATGTAATTATTAATATCTATATCTCATAGAAATGGAATACAACCTTAAAGCTTAAAGCAATAAATCAGTAAATCAGTTAAGTTCAAGCGCGTATATACGCAGAAATTCTCTAGTACTACTCTATAAGACTAGGCATAAAATAGCCAACGTTTGTATGTTCTATAGTATCTTTATTCCTCTCTCACGATGATTTGCATATTAACCATGGATAGTTAAATATACCTTGAGTATATTAATATTTCATAATTAACAAATAATGAAATATATCTCTAATTCTGGTGTTCATTCCTAACAACCTGATAAATGATTTTATTTATATTATCATTTCTATATGTGTTATATTAATGATTGAATAAAACAATTTATCAAGCTAAACATTATTAATTTATTTATAGTATGTATATCGATCAGATAAGAATTAGACTTAGAATACCACACTTCATGTATGTTCTCGGAGGAGGTTTTTGTGATATAATTTCCTTTTAACGCGAATCAATTCAGTTGTAACACAAATTATTTATTTCTTGTGTGATACTCAATTTTAATAATATCTTAATTGTTAAATAAATTGGTGACCTCATCTCAGTATAAATTTTGTATTCATTACTCTATCTCTGGTTCCAAAATTATATATAAGATGTGATTTATATTTTAAATTATGAAAATTAAATATCTTTATGATCATTATCCAAATGCCTAATAGGCAACGAGAGAAGAAGATATCCCCACACAAAACACCGCTACTCAACCCTTGTTCACACATCCTAAACATTAAATCTGACCTCTTCTCTGTAAATGTGTTGAAATAACTACTTTAGGCCTAAATTTATGTGAAGTGAGAATCGCATTGTGTTATGACCCTGGGCGATGCTTATCGCTTCTCCAAGTGCTAACTTTTATCACCAGCTCCCGATTTGAATTTATCAACTGCGTTTGCATCTCTTTCCTGTTATATTATAATTTTAAGAGACTTGGCTAGAGTAAGCTACTCGTTTAGGAGCACTAACCATCATTTAAGTGAGCTCGAGAGAGTCTAGATTAAGACTCGTTGTTAATGTATTCCTCACAAGTGATCTGATTTAAGAACCTTGTCAGGAACATAGGACCAGGCTCAAAAGTAAGTAAGGTGAGTAGTAGAACTAAGAATCTATTGTTAAGTGTTCATGATTGACATTTAGTATGTATTGTATACTCCAGAAGGTATATGTTTACAGAAGAATCTGCAATCATATAGAACAGCTGGTCTCCGTGTAGATCCTTTAGCAAAGCAAGTAAGAAGGAAATGTTTTCTCTACTTGTGATTGGTCGGGGAAGTAATCAATAATATCTCTATATGACCTCGATGTGATTGGTGCGCAGAATGTACTCTTTATACAGTCTTTTGTGAAAATAACTTATGTTCTTAAATAACTGTGTCCAATATTAAATTGAGCATTGGTGTGTTTTATTATCTTTAGACCCCAAATCTCATTGTTAAACTCCATAGTCGATTTTAAGCTGAATTTAGAGGCGGTGCACAAGTTATTCTTGATTTGTATTAAAAGGTTTGATTTTATGACTATGTGTATATCAGAGTTTATGAGATAAAAAGTACTTTATTTATACTGTGTGCAGGAAATAAGATTAATGATAATCTTCACATAGACATAAGTGCTTATAGAGATTAGAGTTCGACGTCCCGAAGTGGCCCAAGTATAGTCACCTCACCAGTTGTAGGAAGAACAAAAAAAATTAACGGAAAACGTGGAGCGCAACCGCAGCGCAGTGAGCCGCGATCTAGTCCGAACCGAACGCTGGTACTGAACCCGCTGCTGCGAGTAGCAGTGATTATACAGCGGTCGCGGAAAAATATGGCGCGTTGTATTGGCAAAGTGTTAGGGCATACATCCTAGAGGTTGATATTCTAATATATCGCGGACAGCCGTCCGCACTTTTGTACAGTAATACATGATAA